>CM057342.1:570180740-570351462 GCA_030015575.1 Agapanthus africanus
ATACTTCAGTCTCTGTGGTTGAGAACATTATGGCTGGAAAAAAAATGAACTAGGATTTCTTTTGATTGAGAAAAAATGGTGATTTTTTTATTTTTGGATAAAGTTTTACCGCTCTGATACCATATAAGCGAATTGAACATTCTTTCACTTAAAATTCAGTATACAGAGAGGCACTTTTTATAGCCTTGTTACACGAGTATAGGAAGATATGAGGAAAACAATAAAATAAGGAAGTTACAAACAAATTCTGTTACAAACAGATTCTAACAGATTTTGTTACAAACAGATTCTAACTAATCTGAGAAATATTTTGCTGTTAACAATTTCCAACAATATGTATGTATATATATGTATATATATATATGGGAGTGATCCATAGCAAACCGGTACATGTTTTTTTAAAAATAGAAACTCTGGGTCTACGACATATTTGAACAATCCAATCCATTCAAATTGAGCATCTTACCCTCAATATACATGTATGAAAAATCAAACGATTTATAGACCTATATGCATCGATGGGTGCAAAAATGAACCGTATTTCGATAATGCAACATAAACTTCATCCGATGGAGTTACCGTTTTTAAAAAATGCGGACCGCTTTGCAATGGATCACTCCCCGCGTTTTTTAAAATGTTTTTTAAAAATGGGAACTCCCGATCTACAACATAATTTTATGATCCGATCCATTCAAGTTGATCGCCCTCCCGAGCACATGCATCGATGGATTTGAAGACCTCAAGCATATGCATGGGATGGATGCAAAAATGAACGTCTTTCGATAATGCAACATAAACTTCACCCGATGTATAGGTTAGAAGTCTTCAAATCCTTGGATTTTTCATACACATTTGAGGGTAAGGTAATCAACTTAAACGGATTGGATCGTTAAAATATGTCATGGATCGGAAGTTCCCGTTTATAAAAAATACGGACCGGTTTGCAATGAATCACTACCTATATATGTGAGGATAATGGAGGAAAGGTGACATAAGAGGGAATTTCCTCATATAGCGTCGAAAAAGTACACCCTCCATAATTTTTTCGACGATCGGCACCCATCACCTCCATCTATATCATCTAAAATTTGAATACATCAAATTTCATGTGATTCCATCACTTTTTCACCGTTGATTTAGTGGGTACAAAATTAACAGCTCACCGAGAATATAACTTTTTACATTACTAATTCAACGGTGAGAAAGTGGTGGAATCACATGAAATTTGGTGTATCCATATCTTCCATGATAACGATGATGGATGCATATCGTAGAATAAAATGGCAGCGGATGTAGTTTTTTTTACTCCACCTAACGAAAAAGCCTCCGAGGGCCTCTTTCCCACATCTCTCTCTCTCTATATATATATATATATATATGGACTTGTTGGCTGTTCTGGATGGTCACAAATCGGGTAGGGCGCTATTTAAACATTGGCACCTGTACCGTAAAGTAGCCTGTGTTGAATTGCAAATCATAATTTCAATTTTAGACAAGGTTTTAGCTTGTAATTTAGTGTGACACTTTTTTAATGCATACAAAGTAATATAGAGCCGTTAGTTTAGGGTACGTGTGTAAGGACCTGATAACGTATATGATTGCATTGTTACCTTGCCATCCAACAGAATAGGGGAAAAATAATGTTATGTTATGTGTTATAACTTAACCACCTCATTGTTTGCGTTGAGATTTATTTTTCTCGGTTAGCTTACATATGTGTTAGCTCACAAAACCGGTCTAACTTGTAACAAAATTCTACAAAACATCCATGAGAGAGGGATTAACAGCTGTGAAAAATGAGTGTTCGGTGCAAATTAATGACCATAAAACGTCTAGGAAAAAACATTTTTATGCATAGGATCTATGATGGATCATGATGAGAAGATTGAGGATGTTACTCATAACTATAAGATCATAACGGGCGGTTCTTGAAATGGAGTAGAGCTTCAAGAGTGCTATGTGATCATAAGGTATCTTTAGAATTGAAATAAAATTATAAGATGAATAAGACCCACTTCTTTATAGATCAAAATGTTGGGCAATTGAGAAACATGTCCAACAAATGGGTGTGGCTGACATGCAAATGTTAAGATGGATGAGTGTTAATACAATAAAAGATAAGATAAAAAATGAGTACATTCGTAATAAGGTAAAGATAGGCCCTATAGAGGATAAGATGAAAAGTCACACTTAAGAACGATATATTATTTATTAATTTAACCAAGGTGATTCCATTGAAAATGTGACAAAATTGTAGTATTAGCGTGACTAAGGGTAGGGGTAAACCTAACAAACATGGATATAGGCACTTAGAACAATATATTATTTGTTAATTTAACCGAGAAGACGGTCCTTAACAGAGCAAAATGGAAAAAAAAGATTCATATGCCCAACCTCAGAAATTTGGGATGAAAGGCTTAACGTTATTATTGTTGGGGTAGAGTATGCTAAAAGCAAAAAAGGGAAGAGGACAAACAGAGAAGAATTTGTCCTTGTATAATGAGTTATGTTTTATGCTTCAATGTATCCTCTCATACAAATTGAATTCCAAATATTTGTTAGTCGCAAATAAATAATTGTGAACCCATTGCACACGATCAGTTCCTTATACACACATACTTATGTCTCGATATATTATTTTTACATAATGCACATACATACCCATTTTCCTTTATTGCATATACTAGGATTGCATCCGGGTCGATTACGAAACAGATATGAGCATTATATCCATATTTGTTTTCAAGTAACGAGTACAAATACATATATAGTTCGATATGAATCGGATAGGGATAGAACAAAAATCTGAGATAAATTAAATATGGGCGAGGATTGAGCGGTAGTGTGCATTTCATAAAATACTTATTTCATATGATTACTTAAAAATAGTTTGTAGATACAAAACAATGAAAATATGTATACACATGAATATTATATGAATAAATAAATATGTTAACCTATTTTGAATATTTTTTTAAAACCAATGATGAATAATGTCAAAATATTCTTTTAAATGGATAATATACAAAATTAGTAAAAGTTGTATGGTTTAAATAAGCATTAACTAAAAAATAAATTTAAAACTACATATTTTCTTATAGTTGTCTGCAGATATTCATAACCATATCCACACCATAATTCATATATCTGATATGTGTATTAGGATAATCTTGCTAAAAACCATATCTGTATATCCGAGAAAATATTTAAATATAAATTTGTATCCGACCAAATCTTAAAAAAATTGTATCTGTATCTGGAAAATATCTGGATCTCGATGCAAACCTTCATACAACTTAAAATTGTACAACATATAATACACACATAACACATCAAATGGTGTTCAAGCATGTTCAGAGAACCGAAGCCTCGTTGCATGCGCATTTTAAGTCTACAATTTTTTAGGCGGGTTTGGTTTCAAATGAACACAATGAACATACCTATTGACTTTCCAAATTCCAACAATGTGCTCCATGAAAATCCCTCTTAATAGTATAAGCATAATTTGACAAAATACTAAGCAAACATTACAACTTAATACAAAGTAAAAATAATAAATTCCAATAACGGTCTACGGCCAATCAATTGTATTTGTATTGGAGGGGGAATATTTTCAAACTATCCTTCTTTCACAAACCTTTTCAGCTTTTAACCACCTGCCCTAGAAAATTTTTATTCAAAATTATAAAAAAAAATTAGCTCAAAATTCTTCCTTAAAGAACTTGATATTAACCTTACTCTTTCTAATAATGATTCATATTTTTAATAATAAGAACCATACTAATCCTACAATTTGTAATGTTCTAAGGAAATAGTCTTCTCATCTCTGTTGTCGGTATGAAGTAATAATTTGAGATCAATAAACGCTCAACATTAAAAAAATTCTAGACGTTTTGGGAGGAAAATACTCTCTAATTATTGCTTTACATCAATGTCTACCAAGTCACATGCCAATTTATATTGTTGCAACCAGAATATAACCCTACTGCAGGCTCTCTTGCAATATATCAAAACTAAAGTGCAGTTATATATACTTTAGTTCCTATAGATTAACTTGTAAACATAAGAATGGTAATTTTAACCGGATTAAATAATCTGACCCTAATCAGGAACGTATGGATCATATATTAATTACCATGGTCAAATATGAGTCGACCTGCCTTCCCGGTTCTTAAGCTAGACAAGTTAGGGTTATCGTCTTTGACATGTTAAAAAATGTCAATCCTTTTGAACGCATCAAGGAGACATAATGCCTAGATCCTTCAATATAAATGCATGAAATTAATTGAACCGTTGGAAGTTTGAGTCATGTCTATTAATTTTTATAAATTTGTTTATAAAGCACCCAACCCATTAAACAAAGAGATTGAACATGTTGGATACGGAAAACCCATTGATGAGTTGATCAGCTTAGGCTCAAGCATACTAACCTGATCGTTCATAAGTAGCGCGAACGAAAAATGACATACCTAGCCTAACCGCCACCCCTACTAATGTGACAGATTGAACAATTTTGAGATAGTATTGGTTCGTGAATACAAAATCGAGATTCTTGGACAGTTATTACAACAAGACTTTATCCTCAATATTTTGGGTCGGCTATATGAATTCATTTCTTACATTCTCGAGCAATTGAGGTATAGATAAGGCATTGCTTATCTGCATGTTGCCGACATCAAATGCAATTGAGCATTTCCAATTGCAACTCATTCTAACGAAGTCACTTGAGCAATTCCAACCAGGAAAGATTGGACTGATGTTTCTTGATTGTTGTTTATAGAATGTTTAATGCACACAAACCATTAACCTTAAAAAAAAATGATCTGTTAGATACAGATCCTAAATATTATAAATCTCTACATGCCTGATCTTGCGACAAAGACTCTTTTTCCTTTCTTTTTTTCATTTTGAAATTTACATAACATCACTATCACTAGTGTTTTCACCAAGGCCATTTAAGTGGTTTTGCGGTTTTGTGGCACTGGCCACTCCGCTTAGGTCCTCATTATCGAACTATTAAGCCAACCTTCTATGTTCTGAATCCCACTTTTCCCCATTCTAGTAACGAGTGTATCGTGAGTAGTTTGGCAACATCATAAAACTTTATTATCACTCTTTTTCTTATGAATGGACAATACATTTAAGCTTAAAAATGTATGCTTACACTAATGAAAGTGTAATAAATTATAATTCAATTCGATGAATTTTCGCCTTCTTTCAACTCTTTACAATAGTTCATCTTTATTGTTGCTGATCACTTTCCAGTTTGCCATGTTCACTGTCATCCAATCTTTCTTGGACGGCTCTCCTTGCAAATAACACCATGAACAACTAATTTTGCTCGACAATTTTACATATTTTCTCCCATTCAAATTTCACAT
Source organism: Agapanthus africanus (assembly GCA_030015575.1). Lineage (NCBI taxonomy): Eukaryota > Viridiplantae > Streptophyta > Magnoliopsida > Asparagales > Amaryllidaceae > Agapanthus > Agapanthus africanus. The sequence goes on from CM057342.1 coordinate 570,186,122, forward strand.
TTTTCTTATTTTAAAATTTTTCTTATCCTAATCTTTTTGCTTTTCTCTGCTCCATCATTGGATTATCTTATTTCAGCTTTAAAATAATACCAAATCACACACATAATTGCAACTAGCACACTTCCAGACAATCTCCAATTTTGTAATATAGCCAGTTTCCATATTGTCACATTCACATCAATTGTACTAATTTCTAAGAATTCCTTTTGCACTAACTCGATGATAATCATTGATCAACGATCATCATATGTGTGTAAAAACAACTTCTCTTTTGGTCTTTCTGAAGCAGCAGAATAATTCTCCTTTTCCTTCCTTTCTTTTTGGCCCTAGCACGCACAGCATTTTAACTAATATCTAAGCATTGACAAATGTTTAGAAGGTTAAAGAGTTGATCCATCTCCAATCATTGAGCAAATGCTAATCGGTTAGCTCAGTTTGGCTATGCTTTTTTACCTTCTCTCAAAAGATTAATTGAGCACCGTAAAGTTAAATTTTACTCCATGCGTAATATAAAAAATTTAAATAAACAACATTATTGCCATGTATAAAAAAATACTCAAGTTGGCATGATTAGGTCAATATGTACTATGGTCGATTTGTCAGCGTAAGAAAATTTAGATTATCTCACTGTTGATGGACAACATAACATTAAGTAATCGCACTGTACAGAAATTAAGCCAATGTTTAAAAGCGAAAGGCAACGAAGCCCTTTATCACCTAAAATGAGAGGCGCATAAAAAAGTAAACGTATGTAGTGAAGTGACGCAACAACTATTAAGAAAATGTAAAATATTCATAAAATATATTTAAGATGGTGTATTATACTCAAATAATTAGATGATCAGCCCTACCAGAATCCTAAAAGCACCACATTAAGATGCTCATTGGTTAGTTCGTAACTACATGCTAAAAGAAGGGAATTTGAAGAAAGGAAAGCATATAATGAACTTCTTATAGGGAGCAAAGAGCAAATAAAAAACAAAGCCTGTGCACAAGACAAAATTTGATTCATGAACTCTGGAGGGAAAAATAACCATCTACATGACATAGATTTTTGGGGAAAAGGCTTCAGAAGAAGTGCAAGAAAAAAGCATAAATTGCTCTTATTAAAGCATATATTGCTCAGATTACAGCATAAATTGCTCATAAAGACTAGGGAGACGGCAGCGGATAGAAAGGTTAGCTAGGGGAGATCGTCGGCTAGCATAGATTCGGATATGGATACAGGGCATGGTACAAGTCGGATTCGCAGATACGATTTGTTGGTATATGCCGGTATTTATTGTTTAGATATATACAATTAATAAGAAAAATTATCATTTTGACAAATCTAAACTAACGAAACAAATAATATGTTGGTGTTGATTCATAGATTGTTGTATCTTAACCATTGATACATGTTCAATACACCTGGTGTACGCAGTGGGTTTGAACAATGGAAGCTCCACGGTGGATTCGAACTTCGTACAACGGAAGCAGCAGCAGCATCTTAATAGAAAAGTAGATGTGATGCAAGAACCTTCGGTGCCGAATATTTGGGGTGCAAGAGAAATAATAAAGAGAGAGTTGGGGTTTAAAAATCCTTATATTTTGTGATTCCTATGTTATTTTCACCCTTCTCTAATGGGCCCAATAGTTTTAACAAGTCTAAAGAGGGAGTACAGAAAAAAAAAACAAGAGGTTAACATAATACTCTGCTTTTGTTCCCTCGCCCTCCCCTCCCCCCCCAAAAAAAATCCACTCAGGCACACCTCATAGCGCCTCGCAATTGGTTGTTGAGGCATGTGCCCGAGCACCTCAAGCCCTTAAGGCGACTGCCTCTGCTTACTCCACCACATCCTTAAGGTTGGAGGCAGTGATGGCTTCAAACACCTTGCTCAGAGCGGCGCCCAGGCACATTACTTTTAAGAATCAATTAAGCAAAATATTATAGACCATTCGAGGATCTAGTACTTAGATCATGATAGACAAAGATATATTTGAATAAAGCCAGAACAATTTTCACACTATTTTATAATTTTGCGATTGTGAAAGGTGAAGTTTAGAGGGAAGGTAGATTATGAAAAGCTCGATTAAGCATGCAAAAAATGACGGATGAAACTAAATTGTATCCTTTCATGGGATTTGAATTTCCAGGAGACAAGGGATGCAGCGTGGTATTTTTGGAAACAAAATATGCATTTCATTTTAGAGCTCCAGAACCGAAACAAAGTTTCAATAATCCAAAACTCTCCTATTTATTAATGACAAAAATCTACTAATGTACTTTAACAAATTTCAGAGGCAAAACCTATTTGTTCTAATTACTAATTAGATGCTACATACATACCAAGTTATGCCCCAAACTCAATGAACAGTTAATGAAAATTGCCTAGTCATCTATCCTAGAAAAATATTCAAATTGCACCAAAGCCCTGTAACTAATCTACAAAGAAACTTTAAATTACATTCTTAATAATAGACATTAACATTTTATAAAGAAGTTGCCCTCTTAGTATAACATAGGAATGGTAAATGTCAGCATGTCACAGCCATTGCAATCATTACCATTCGCACATACCCCAATCCTATAGCATACACCATGACCATTTGTGCATGATCTTGCCAAATTTGGCACTCAATCAGTCAATCAGATTTCTCTCTTTGGCACCTTTCTTTTACATTTATTTTTTTTCCTTCTAAAAAGTGCCTCTGAAGACACTAGGGGTGGCCTGGAATTTATAATGTACTCTACGCCACTTTGAATGGGCATGCAATGGAATCAAATCAACGGATCTCAGGACTACTACCAAGAATTGGTGCAATCGTAGGTAAATTTTGCAATAGAGAGATTGATTTCAGACTGTAACCTAGTGGCACGGATTTGGATTTGATTGTATTCCTTGATTATCAATATTCTAGCAGTTTAAGGAAAAGAAAGAACTAAATTTGGAAAGTTGTAAAGTCTATTCGAGAATAATTCTTCAATCTAATATTAATATATCACTGAGAACATGAAGGATGGCATGCTATTATCTACTTTAAGTATATGATTTGCTGATTATTGAGAAACATGGGAAGAAACTTTGTTGAGGGTTCATAGAAAACCAAAAACAGAGGTGGAACTTGCAAAAACAGGTTACAGAAAATGGAGACATAATACAGCAACACGACAACAAATAACAAACGACAACCAGGAATTATCCTCATCTTTTAGGATTGGCTACATGAATAGTTCCTTCCTTTTAGCTCTTAACAGCTAGCTAGCTTTTATGCCTAACTCTAGTGACTAGTCCCGCTGGTCCAGTAATTACAATTATCTCGTCCTGCTGTGGAATCCACCTCTAACTTCTTTTGGATAAACTCATTTCTCATCCCATTAGATTATTGTCATTGCAACTTGCAAAACATAGGTTAGACAAATGGAGACATGATAACGAGCCATACAACAAATAACAGTAACTTGGCATTAACCTAACGTTCTGCGGTCAGTAACATGAATCATTTTCTTCTACTTAGCTCTTAAGGGTCATCTCAATTAAATTAACAGCTAACAATTTCTTGCACTTCCTATGCCCATGTTTGATTTGGCCATAGCCCTTGATGCTCCATTGATCACAATTATTCACTCCTCCCACTATGGAACCTACCTCTAACTTCTTACAAATATGCTCATTTCTTATCCGTCATTGCAACATATTCCTTTAAATTACAGGAATTATATTAAATATGTTACTTTTGATCTTTTAGATATCTATAGATTTTCCCTTCAATTTTTGTGGGTGGTTACTATCATGTACGTTATTCCTATTTCCTATATTACACCACATCCAAGGACAAAGGTGAATGCAGAATTCTAACCTATGCTCTTTAGGATTTATTTTGCAGCGATCTTACTAAATGTTATGTTGAATTGTTGATTGCCGGCTACCTAACACGGCAATGATCCATCCCTTGTTCTGGCATGGAATGAACAGCGAAAGAATTAAGACATTTAAGTGCAACGCTGACAAAGTTAATGAACAGGGTAACATATGCACAAAAAGAAGTAGAAGAAGGAAGAAAGAAATGATATAGAGAACTTAGGCTCCCGGAAGCACTTTTAATTCTAACCTATGCTCTTTAGGATACATTTTGTAGCGATCTTGCTAAATGTTATGTTGATTGCTGTCTACCTATCACAACCATGAACCATCCCTTATTCTGGTATGGAATGAACAGCGAAAGAACTAAGTCATTTAAGTGCAATGCTGACGAAATTAATGAACTATAACATATGCACCCAAAAAGAAGAAGAAGAAATAAATGATATAGAGACTCAATAAATGATATAGAGACTCAGGTTCCCAGAAACACTTCTATTTTTCAATCAATCTTCACTTGCCACTAATCTATTAGAGATTCATCTATTATTATAGGATATTGCATTATTAAAATAAGACTCTTGAGCATCTGCTTTATGTGAGACACACATATATACATATGCTGATGTACGGTTATAACCACATATTTCATTTGTCGTGGTAAGAGCGTTGATGCAAATATTATGTAATCATAACTAACTAAAGCCAAATCTCAACGATATGGGTTTGGATCCACAAGTCCTCCTTTGCAAATCACCTACTATAAGACTTAGACATTTAAATCTACAACCTAATCTAGTTGAAGATGTCATCAGATACTCTTGTGACAATTTCTGCTAGAGTTTTTGTGGTTCCAGACTAAAAATATAGATAGCAGCTAGGTAAATAACAAATTTGGATCAGGTTGATGCACAGTTGAACAATCTTTCCAACTTGGGCTAAGGTTAAAATCATACCGAACAACTATGAAAGTTGCAAGAAAAATGTTCTTATATTCCTGTAATATTTTTTACAGGACAAATTAATCAAAATATGTGAACAATTAAATAGAAATATGCCGAACTAGGAATACCTGCTAAGAATACGTATTAACCAAGTATATAAGTATTCAAACAGATGAGAATTGAAATGGTCCAGAGATAAAAATAATATAAAGTTAACAATTTTAAGATTTATGATATTTCTCTATGAAAAGTGGATATATCAAAATCATATGCACGATAAAGAATTCATAAAGGTTGAAAACTAACCAATCAATTAGTATAGCAGCATATGTGATATATAACCAATATATACCTATATAAAAGTTTAAAGATCAAGGCACATACTTGACCGCGTGTTCTGAAAAATATTTCCCAGGCTGCCTCTGCCGAAGAGTGTGTAGATCTCCCCCTGGGCAAAACTCCATTACCAAACATGAGAACTTCTCCGTCTCAAAATGGGTATATAATGTTGGAAGAAATGGATGATCCAAGCATTGCAATATGTCCTTTTCCATTTGAGCTCGAAGCAATTTCTTTCGGCTTGCAAGTGCAACTTTGTCCATAACCTTCATCGCAAAATAACTTTTAGTTCCATTCAACTCGGATAAATACACGCTCCCAATATCTCCACAACCCAATTTCTTTAGAAGTCTAAAATGGCTCAATCCAAAAACTCCATCTTTAGCTCTAATCAATTGGATTGCTTCCCATCTCGAATCATTAGCCTTGTGAGGCTTGCTCACACTACTACTTATGGTGCTAGAAATGCTCTCGTCGCTTATATCACTACTTGTGCTAGCCTTACACATGCTACTCTTGCCACTCTCAACAAACTCGATCTTACCACTAATTTTAGCGCTTCCACTGGTTTTTCCGAGGCTACTGGTGTCGTCGCTAACTTTAGTTGAAACAGAACTATTTTTCCTGCTTTCTTGCTCTAACCTTTTCTTTTCTTGGTCTTCAATGACTTTTTCGGGACTCGTGCTGTCTGTCAATTGGGCCAATTCTCCTTGGTCCAAAGAAGTGGTCTTTGTTGGAACTTTGTTCACCATAGGAACTTGAATAGGTGAAGGCCTGCGAAAATTCGGCTCTACTATTTGGCTTACACTGGTCTCATTCTGAAGCTTTGACCTGGTTTTTGAGATAGATTTTGTTGCCATTGATCTGAACAATTAGTTCTATGACTTACAAAAGGAGATAAGCACCAATACTGCGAGTTGCTTCTTTCTTCATTGCCACTTCATCCTTCATCTAAAAAAGCAAGCATGATCATGAATATTAATTAGACCTCTTTAAAGGGAGCGATTAATTCTAAATTATGAGAAATAAAGAGATGTAGACGATAACAATGGAAACTAACATGAACAAGGAGGTCATAAATCACCAAACTAGGCTAAACCCATAAAGCTACATAATCAAGTTATCAAAGTTGTCATATCAAACAATTTTATTCCCAACATAGAAAAGAGCTTAATCAGTCTATGCATATAAATAGTTTTTTCCAAATAAATTTATTTTTTAAAAAAAAGATCGCTATTTTTATTGAGCTAAAGTTATCTATTAAGTTTTCCATCAGTAAAAGGATGTTAGTTCAACAATTAAGAACCATTCAGTGTAAAAGAAGTAACAACACCCAAAAAAATTGGTTGTAAAATTAGTGATCACAAGTCTAGATCTAGGAATCACATCAACGGCCAAAATTAACTTTATTTAGATTACAAGATGAATATATTAAAAAAATTCCAATCCAACCAAAACACAGCAGATCAGAACCAATGAACTCAAATCACCAAAAACAAACAAATTACAAGAACGTCCAAATAAATTCAGTCAAAATTCAATCTTTCAGCTACAAATGCCAATCAAAACCAAAACCAAGTTAGAAAACGGGCTCAATCTCCATACCCAAAAGAAGCAGATGAATCAAAAGAAGCATGCGGACCCAACACAATGCTGTTCAAATAGAATCCCCAATTCCCACCCCTCAAAACCCAAACACGGATCCAAATCCCCTAAAGAACGAAAAGGAATAAGTTATTAAAAAAGGGATTTTTAATCAATACCTGGAATTTAAAGACAGCAGCTTTAGGGTTTTTTTTGGGCATCCAGAGAGAGGGCAGGACAGCGAGGGCGAAAGAGGAAAGAGAGAGGAAAGGCAAGTATTGATTGGTGAGTTATTGGAATTTTTCTGCAAAAGAAAAATAATGGAAGGGGGCAAAGTGTTAAATTGTCAATCCTTGTCATTAAATTATTGTTGGGACTGGCAGATTATTTACACCCTCTTTTGTCCCAAACCCTAAATGCCCAAAATGAAAGCATTGGGGGGGTCTAATGTGCTCTTGTTCCGAAAAAAACCTCTTCACTTGACTCAAGGGTTTTTAGGCTTCTATTAATCTCTTCGGTTTTTTTTTGAAATTATGATTATTTCTCTCTTAAAATAGAAAAATGATGGTAGTTAAATAGCGTACAACTGACATGCACTTTATTGATATGTTTACATTTTGAATAGAATAACTAATAAACTTTGTGAAGGGAAAAAAATGCTCCGGCTAAGTTATATATATATATATATATATATATATATATATATATATATATATATATGAGAATAATGGAGGAAAAATGCCATAGAATGGAATTTTTTCTTATGGCATCGAAAAAATACATCCTCTCTCATTTTTTCCGCCGATTGGCACCCACCATATTCATCGTTATCATCTAAAATATGAGTACACCAAATTTCATTTGATTCTACAACATTTTCACCGTTGATTTAGCAATGTAAAAAGTTCTATTGTTGGTAAAATTAACGGTTTACCGACAATAGAACTTTTTACATTGTTAAATCAACGGTGAAAAGGTTGTAGAATCAAATGAAATTTGGTGTACCCACATCTAAGATGATAACAATAAAGATGGTGGGTGCCGATCGTCGAAAAAAATGGAGGGTATATTTTTCGACGCCATAAAAGGAAATTCCCTCCTATGGCCTCTTTTCTCCATTAATATATATATATATATATATGTATATATATATATAATCAAAAAATAATTTTCTCTTTTATATATATATATATATATATATATATATATAATCAAAAAATAATTTTCTCTTTTCCTCAAAGAAAATTCCCATATCATTTCATATCTCAATGTTCAGGATCTTAACCATATTTTGTTTTATGAGTGGGACTTGAGTATTAGTATTTTTAGATCTCAATTTTTAAGCACAGGATATAAAAAAAAAATAATATTGTTTTCCGCATCTTGCAGATGAAAGATGGTTTTTAAACTTATTTTTGTGGTTTAAGCTAGATTTAATGCCAGAGGATTCATGCTGGTTTGTTGAAATGGAGGAGCGCAACGGAGATTTTGTGCAATTATAACTTTCTGTTAAGATTGAAAGGGAAATTTCATCGTTGTTCGGTCTGCCTTATTATGTTGTACACAATACTGGGCTCTTAAGAAATATCATGTACAAAAAATGCATATATCGGAGATGCGCATACTTCGTTGGATGTGTTGTAACACTAGAAAAGATAGGTTGCGAAATGAGAATATTCATGCAAAAATTGGTGTAGCATCCGTGGGGGAGAAAATGTGGGAAAACCGTCTAAAATAGTTTGGTTATGTGCGACGCAGACCTACGGAAATATTGGTTCGATGAATGGATATTCTCGATTTAGGCCAAGTCAATAAAACAAAAGGGCAATCGAAGAAACGTGGACAGAGACAATACGAAAAGATATGGATTCAAAGGCCTAACGAGAGTATATTGTTCGATAGGAATGAGTGGAGACGGAGGATTCATGTGCTCAACCCGACATGATTCTCATGTTGGTTCATGTGGCCAACCCCATATACCTGATTCTCTGATTGTTGTAAGCTAGATTTAATACCAGTCCTATTTTGCATGTTTACTTTTGAAAAAAAATCCATGTTAATTTTTTTTATAAAGAAAGATTAATTTATTTGTTAAGAAAGCTAATTTGGCATGCATGGTAGTAAAAATAATCTTTTAGAAGGCTCTGTATATTTGAGATTGAGCTTTTGCTCGACTTTTTCCATTAAAAAAAGAGAGAATGTTAAACATTCTCTTATATATGCCGTAAAGATCATTATTGTATAGTACTGAATTGTATATTATATTTTGGAAGCTTAGAATATATACAGATATAATAACAGTCTTGCTCAATATGGTGGTATGCTACTTGGTTTGATTCTATCTCAATATGTGTATATGTTACTTTTAGCATATCGCTAATACATATTGATAGAGCTCTTAGGATGTTTGCTTGACTACCAGCGTTGTGATGGCAGTCACACTAGTTGTTAGATATGTATGCCCTAGAAGCCTGTATTGTATAGGATGCTAGGCATGTATATGTACAGAAATAATTTTTGCTCGATATGATAGTATGCTATCTGGTTTATTTTCATCTTAACGTGTGATGTGTTGTAATTCATATCTTTATATATATGTTGATGAAGCCTTTGGGATTATGCTTGACTACCGGGATTATGATGTAGATCATACTAGTAGGGCATGGGCAGTATATAAGCATATCCTTTAATAGTTCCTAGTCGAGGGTATATCAAGACAGGGCATCGATATTACCAGAATAGACTAGTGTGTATGTTTCTTGACCTCGGGGGCGATGGTTGATCCCACGGCCATTGGTGTTTGACATCAAAAATTGTACACATGTGCTCATTGGAGAATGGGTACACCGAACAGGACTCGCCGAGAACTCCTAGATAGTATATATACCTATTGTCAGATAGCAGTTCTCTGGTGACACTTGTACAGGTTAGTCTGTAGACCCGAGATCGTCATAGTGTCTTGTGTGGTTCCCACTGTGCTTTGATTTCCTCTCTACCACGGCTCTATTGAGTCTTGCAAACAGGTGGATTTTGGGTACAGTCCCGAATCGCATGGAGGCAGTGAGCGATAGGAGGGGTTTCGTCTCTCCCGGTATAGGGAGTTGATGTCGCGCTATACTTAATCGGCCATAACAGTAAATCCCTGGCCAGGGTTCTCGAGATTTACTAATAAGTATTATCAGTAATTTCTCGAACCGTTATGGGCCGTAAATCAGCATGACTTATAAAGTTACTGGGGTCTGACATTTACCCCCCCTATACTTCATATGCGACGTATCAGACGAAGAGACTAGACTGTACGGTAAGTGTTGCTTACAGGCTCGTTAGGGTTGTGATGAGTTCGCTCATCGGCTACCTTTTTGTCATGTACCTGGGTAGCCGTTACGCACAGCCAGTGGTTAAACCCACTGCCAGCGTACTGTCGAGTCTTTAGAGTCCCACACAAAGGGTTCTCTCGTTCAGGCGAAAGATGTAGAGGCCGTAAGTTGTTACTGCAGCCGCAAGGTGTTACGGCAGGGTTTCGATCATGTCCGTGTTGTTAGTTATATGTATGCCCTAAAGGCCATTACTGTACATACGATGTATATTGTAATGGATGCTTGGACATATATAGGGAGGACTTTCTTGCTCGACATGATAGTACGCTATCTGGTTGTACTTTATCTTAACATGTACTCTGATTGTCTCTATGTTACATGTTGATAAAGCCCTTAGGATATGTACTCGACTACTGGGACTATGATGAGATCATATTAGTGGGGCCACGGGAGTCGACGAGTACATCCTATAACTGTTCCTAGTCGAGCGTGTATCGAGACAGGGCATCGATACACCAGAGTAGACTAGCGTATACGCATCTTGACCCATATGATGGGCGATGGATGATCCCATATCCATCGGTGTTTGACATCAAGGATGGTGTACGGGTGCTTAGTAGAGACTGGGTACACTGGACGTGTAACATTTCAAAAAAATAAAATATTATTTTTGGGAATTTTCATAATTTTTAATGAATATTTTAATAGTCGGTGTAATTAAATACCGATAAATGGTGAAAATTCCGGAGAAAATTTTGGAAATTCTAAAATAGGGTATTTTGTGGAAGTATGTCATTTTTAAGCTTTTATGGTTACATATATGTTATTTTGGTGTAAATCGCAATTGACAATCGCTAAGTGGATTTTTGGCTTTTTGTGCAAAAATGTGCACATGACATTTTCTACACCTGTTTCTTGTTTTGGTCATGGTAGCCTAGGGTTGGACCATGTTTAGGTGACCATGGTGGGTGAACCATTTGATTAGAGCTGGGGTTATGTCGACTTGTGTAGGGAGAAGTGAGCCAATGTGGCTTGGTGTCTTGTGAGCATTGTTTTGGAGAAAAAGAGAGATGGTTAGGATGTGCCATGATCCATCCCATCTCATTATTCCTTGTGTTTTGTTACCCTCTCTCACATCTCTCCCCACAACATAACACCACATCAACACCCAACATCATAACCAGCAACAGCAGCTGCTGAAGCACTACTTCAGCCCCTACATCAGCCACCATCAGCACTTCAGCCCATATCAAATATCATCAGCTGAAATTCAGCAGCCCACATCAGCTACAACAGCTTCCATAGCTGATTTACACCAGCTCCTATCACATTTCAGCCCCCCATTGCTGACCTAAACACCCACTGCAGCCTCCATCAACGCATCAACTACTGATACACCACACCGGCCCTATTTTTCAAACACTTCAGCTACCAATCAGCCATCATCAGCACACCTCCAGCACACATTTTCAACACTTTCAGCCTACAATGGCTGACTCCAGCTTCAAAACAGCCCCCTCCCTAGCACCATAGCCCCATACATATGCACCCCTTGTCAATACTTTCAGCCACAATAGCTGAAAATCAGCCAACTCTACACCTACACCATCACATCAGCCCCAAACTTAGGCCATATGCCATCATTTCAGCATCAGTAGCTTCAGCCCAGGAATTCAACATCAGCTGCTGAAAACAACAGCCACATCAACTGCTGCAACAGCAGCTGATATGACACCTTAGCCCCAAACCTGCTCTACATCAGCTGCACCCTACACCCACCCCATATTAACCACAGCCCAACTCTTCTCCTGCTGCCTCACACACAGAATAACAAGAGAAAAGGGAAATTCAAGCAGCAGCAGCAGCCCAAACTAAACCACAGCAGCAAAATGCTGTTAAAAACAGCTTCAGCCCCAAATTTCTCCACCTCAATTGCTCCATCAGCCACCACAACACCATACTTCCTGCAGCAGCTTCAACAACCCAAATACCATCACAAATCTTTCCCACCACAACACCAAAACCACAAAACTCACACTAAACCAGCATTAGAACAATTGCAAGCTTCAGCATCAGCACCTCCTGAAGCAACATCTTTTCAGCCAAGAACTGCAACAATTGGAGCTGTAGCAGCACACCACCAGCAACCACACCCTCCTCCTTCCTTCATCTTCCCTTCTCCTTCATTCTAGGACCCCCTGGAGGTATAATCTCGCATCCCAACTCAGTTCTTGCTCAGTTCTGGTGTAATATCTGAAAGTTTACTGTTTTAGTGTGATATTGTGCTAGTTTAGGCAATTTTGAGTGAAACTTGACCTAGTGTTGGAATTGATCGTTAGTATAACCATATTAGATGTTTTTGAGACCATTGTAACCAATATTACTCTAGAATCCAAGTATTTACCAGAGTTATTCGACTTGGCGTATTTTACCGTTTTTGTCGATTTTGAGGCCTTTCTGATATCTGCTTTCACCCGTGGCCTCCTAGAGAAAAGTAGACATGTCAGTGAGCTGTGCAGGCGCCCTGGAACCCCTACCAAAAGCCCTAGCCACCATCTCCAAACCCCGGCCGCAAATTTCATCATTCTGGCCGCAATTTGCGGCCAGACCAGCATAAAACTGCCTCGTTTTGCGTGCACAGGCCCTTTTTCATGTAAAATTGACCCCCGGCATGTCTAGTTTTGACTGGTTCCTGTTAGGGTAAAATCTGGGTTCATTTTCGTGAGTTGGCGTATGATTTACGACGTGTTTTCGTATGGATTTTGATATTCGATGATTCATATCTGTCGGGTGGCGTTCGGACGTCGACGACAGTGGATATTTGCTGTTTTTGCCCACAAGGTCACAGGTTTTTACCTATGGGCGTAGTGTGCACCATTTTGGTTTCCGATGTGATTTTTATGAGTTTTAGCATGTGATATTCTTGTAGGTACTCACGTGACGTCGAGGTGTTGGAGATACAAACGGCGACATCGGCACCGGCACATTTAACTAGGTGAGTAGATTTATATCTACGGGGAGAAGTCGGGTGGATGGCGTATAGCACCCCCGCAGTCCGTGGTGATGTATACGGATACGTATACACACTTACAATTATTATATGTTGTTTGGGAAATTACTGATGTTTAGGATGGATAATTGGTGGACTTGGATGATTTAGTATTGCGGACCCTAGGTAGTGGGTGCACTACACATACCTTTACACATATACATACTTGCATACATTCCTACTCATACGTGCCTATGGGATTCTATATTGTCATGTGTTCATATGGGTATGGGACCATGTGATCACATGCAGATTTGAGGATGATACATGGGATTGAGATGGGTCGTTGATATTTGATCCAAGGTTATGATATCGGGGATATGGTAGAATTCATATCTGAGATACGTCGGGATGCTTTAGCGGATTTCGGGATAATGATGTCACAGGAATAGTGATATATATAAATGATCGACATGTACGAGATAGGATATGATATGACAGGATAATTATAATAGGCCGCCTTGGGCGGGGTACACTCCTTGTGATGATATATGATGATGATATCGATTTATACGAGATTGTCGATCAGTAGTCAAATCATAACTATAGTGACGATGTTAGCATTGTACTAGACACAGGTCAGTACCCAGATTACGATATTTGATAAAGTGAATACCGGATGAATGATAGGACGAATGTGATATTGACCCGTACCCAGATTGGGGAGGCCGTACGTGTTGCGCCACGGCAGCGCCCCGGCCTCTTGCTCGAGGCCAAAATGCGGAATAAAATTTTTCCTTACTCGGAAACCGGCGCTACCGCGGACAATGAAAACCCGGATCGTTTACCATTAACCTAATGCTAGCAATCAAGAGATAGGGTGAGAAGTATACCGAGTGATCCGAGTCCTCCGGTCTTCTCGTCATCGTCCCGATCTCCCGCGGAAAGTGTTGCCTCCACATCGTCGCCTCCTCACCGGAAAGGGCACCACATCGCCTTCTTCTTTTACGGGCTCCCGCCTCAATACCGAGGCAACTCGCGCATGAAGCCGGCAACTCGACATGCTCAAGATGTGCTGTAGAATGTGTAGTAGATTGTCTCACTTGGGTTTGTTGCCATTTGTGGATGATGGAGGAAATGAGATTAGAAAAATGGTGCTTGCATTTTTCTAGCATGAATGAGATCAAGAAATGAAACTCAAGCTCTCTTCTTCTTCTTCTTCTCTCTTTCTTTTTTCTCTCTTGAAAAAACTTATCATCTAGTAAGCATAAGAATGGTGGATGAAGAGAAGAAAAGAATATCAAACCATCACCTTAGAAGGAAGGTGAGTGTAGGAAAAGGTGGAGGGTAACCACAAGCAAAACATCATCATAACCAAATCACATCAACTCTAATCCACTTCTAATCACCAAAAAGCATGAAAAGAATGGTATCTAAAAAGGTTATCATAATAAATCAACTTACTAATAAAACCTCCACCAAAGTGTTATTTGCAAAACTGCAAATAACCCCCTCCATCAGAAAAGTCCGGCCGGGAAAGAACAAAGGAAAAACCGGCCGGAACGGAATGCAAACTGGCAACTCCAGAAAACTGGTCCCGTAATAAATTACAGGAAAACCCCTATACTGTGCATACACACCCGCATCTGTATTCTGACCGGATACAAATGCAATGAGACAAAATCTACACTGTACTAGACTAGGACCGGCTTAAGCCAAAGCTGGCTAGTAAAATCCGTTCGATCCTGATCCGTGCAATACCGCACGTATCTGATCGAACCCTGCCATATAACTATACGGCCACTAGTACAAAACTGTCCGATCCTGATCCGTGCAATACCGCACGTATCTGATCGGACCCTGCCATATCTCCATACGGCCTCTACAGCGTTTCGCCCGAAAGCTTGAGTAACTGTAAGTGTGGTGGACTCTAAAGACTCGTCAATACTATGGCTGTGGATTTAACCACTAGCACGTCAGAGGTATCAGCCAATACGTGACGGGCCACCAGCTATTGACTAAAAGGGACGTCGATGAGCGAACTCATCCTGACACCCTACTGAGCCTGTCAGTGACAATATCCGTACAGTCCGGTCCGTTCGTCTATGAGCATCGCATGGCGGGCCTAGGGGGTTGGTAAAAGTCAGACCCCCAAAAGCGGTACAAGTCGTGTCGGAGTGTAGCCCAGAACGCCCTGAGATACTACTGGAATACCTACCAGTAAATCTCCTGCCTCGGCCGAGGGCTTTGCGTAATGGCTCTCCTAGACACAGCGCGACCTCACCCCCAATACCGGGAGAGACGAACCCCTGAAGATCCGCTCACTGCCTCCATGTGGCTCCCATTAATATGCTGCAAACAAACACTACTCAGCTACCGCACACTACGCCTTGACACAGTCAACAAACGCAGCACGAATACTAAGTAATACTTGTAAGAAATGACGGAGGGCTACGTCTAGTTTTTGGCGAAAAACTTTTAACGTAATGAACTTGATATCGTTGAAGGAACTGCATAGCCTTTTATAAAAATATAGTGACGAAAACCTTTACTAAAGAGGTCACTCCCGGTGAAGGGATCTCGGCTCTTTCCCCGTAGAATGAGGTGCAGGATATTCCAACTGAATACCACGATGCAAAGCAAAAGTAATCGGCTATAGTGAAGTTAATGCCCTGACGCAAACTTCTGTCCAAGGGGTAAAACTTTCATCGGGAGTTTCAAAAGAACTGAAACTTGCCAGGCATGCGCATACCTTCTGGTGTGTGGTGACTTGAGTGGATTCCGTCAAGTTATCATGCGATGATAGTTGGATCCCGATTCCCACTGATGAGTTGGTTTACTCCTCGGGTGATCCCGACTAATTCTTCTTTCAGGTTTGGAGGAGAATTTGAGGTACAGTGGGAGGTTTCCAGATTAGACGAAGTGATAACCATTCTGATCTAGGTTAGAGTGCACGCTGAGTGTTTCTTTTCTCTCTCTCTTTGGCAGCGACCATTGACCCGACCCTGGACTTTGACTCAGTGACCAAGTTGACCGAACCTTCTTAACACTGGCTTTTGGATTGTCAGAGTTGCAGACCTCATTGCCACTCCTACTTTTACCCTTTTCTCCAGGACACCCCGTATTACTACGAACGTCCACTTCCATTGGACAAAACCATCGTATGGTTAGATACGAACTCGAAGGAATTCGAGGATGGTTTCCGGTTCTGGAGAAAACGGATAGGATTATTCAGTTGTCTTTTCTTTTCACCTTCTCTCAGGTTGCGAGTACTCCTTGGTTTAGGAGTAGTACACCTATTATGCAAATTGGATAGTCTTCTTCCAAACCATAGGCTGGTGCCGACCGGTAGGGAATGAAGAAAACCAGTTAGCCTAAACGGTGTACAGAAGGTATTAAGTTAAGACAAAGCAAGGGATTAGTAAGAGGGCAAAGTAAGTTGCGACTGATATTCACGACCAAACCAAGTATTCCTTCGCCAACCCTAAATCACCTTTGTATTTCTCCAGGACACTCCGTATCACTACGAAGATCCACAGTTTATTGGATACTCCATCGTATGGTTATATACGAACTCGAAAGGAACTTGTTCCAGTTCGGGGATGGATTCTGGTTCAGGAGAAATAGGAATAAAGTACATTCAGGTGTCTTTTATCTTCACCTTCTCTCGCGATGCGAGTGCTCCTAGGATTAGGACAGTACACCCTTTATGCTTATTGGATAGTCTTCTTCCAAACCATAGGCTGGTGCCGAACGGTAGGGAAGGAAGAAAACCATTTGGCTTAAAGGGGTGTACAGAAGGTAATGACTAAAGACATATAAAGGGATTTGGAGAGGTGGCAAAGAATTATACGGTTATAGTTGTGAATCTGGATAATGGAAGAGGCATTATTAGGAACACCAGGATACCCCGACGAAACATTTCAATGTTTCAGTTTCACTGTGTACTGTTAATAGAAAACTGATTTCCCGATTAGACACTTACTCCAGGGTATGTATTTACCAGGTATGATTCTCACATCTGTATGGTTTTACAGATGATGAGTGGGAGTAAGTTATTGGGAATTGGGTGATCATCCTCATTATATCGGGATTCGTTGTAATCGGTGATATTTGAGGAAGTCACCTGGGTTGTTTGCCGGACGGCAAATATTTGGTTTTGAATATCCGCGGTTATGCACCAATTTCAAATTGATATATCTGTACGTCTATTTTCATAGAGTGAGATATACCTTTTGATATTATGTCGATGACATTTACCTATATCAGTGGATGGTTAGGTAAGGAGCATTAAACAGCGGTGTAATTCTTCTTAACCATAAGTACAGTTTTCAACCTACGACACACAGTGAAAGAGTTGTTAGACTCAGAGGACTTATACAGAGTATTGTATGTTGTCCAGTGTCCATTAGGACAGAGGGGTTGGTCCTCGTACTATATTCTGTTTACTTTTAACTTCTCTAGTTCTTAGACATGTGTTTCGTGGAAACACAGGGTCTAATTTTTGAGGAGTTATAGGTATTTGAATAGAGTAGAGAACCAGGTGTAGCAAGTATCGGGATTCTTCAAAGTGATCGAAGATGTAGATACTTGTGTATGGTGTTCAGTTGATAGTAATGATTAAGAGAACTGACTTCTCTTTCAGGTTACTCATAATTGGAAGCATTCCTAAGTTGAGTAACGCTGATCGGCCTCCTTCCATTTAGTTTACATGCACTGGAGATAGCTGCATGATTTGAATCTGGTTCAATTGAATCAGTGCCTCTGGTTCTATATTGGATATAGAACAGTTCATATCTTAACGATGTTAAGGTACGGGGAGTTGTCCGGCTTATGCTTAAAACCAGACACTGAACAACTCAAGGCACGTTTCTGTAATGGCTGTTTATGGGTTGACCCAGGCTATGACGAGGGTTGACTTTCTACCATCTGGATGAACAATAGCAATATTGTTCTAGACTCGCCACAGTTTTTATTAAAAATGGATTTTTTCAGAAAATGAAGTGGGAGTATGGTAGAACTGGAAGTGATTCCAGAACCGCAAACGATTACTGAAGATTTGATAAGGAACCTGAAGATTCAATCTGATTTGACATTCCATTGGCCACTCCGCAGATGAGGTGGGTAACTTCAGGCACCCGAGAGGTACTCCGGTAGCCTCAAGGACGGTGACAAGGAAGTTCTTGTTTACCCACACTTGCCATTGTTGTTGTTCCAGGCTGCGAGACCCGGCAGGAGGATGAGTATAGCGTCGTTCTAAACTAGTTTTAGAAGTGCACGTCTATATGACTCTGCCAGAGGGTTGTCGTAGTCAGTGGGAGCAGCGGAAGCATTGGTGGACATCAGGCTTATGTCCATTCATAGACTAAAGCAGATGTAGCGGAGATAGATCATCTATTTCTGATGTGACAGTCATAGGTTTGACGTCATCAGAATAGGGGATGGATCTGTTGAGAAGGTAGTAGGAAGTGATATTCCTATACTACGATCGGTTATACTTTGGTCGTCACACAGTGGTTTCTCCACAAGGGATTTGGATATTATATCAGACATACTGGTTACTAGATCTATGGTTTTAGATCTAGATTTGGGTGGTTTCCCAATCTGGGTACCTTGACAGCATTCTATGAGTATTTAGAATGGACGACTCCTGACACGGTAGTGCACCTGCAGTTGATGGAGTCACCCTCTCTAAAGGTGTCTTATAGACTAAAGAGGAGAGGGATACTCATGATTGGCAGATCACTTGCTTAGGCAATTGAGTCAATCATGAGATGTCAAGTACCGCACCAGATGTTGTTCTTGCACTAGATGCAATAAGTTGATATTGATCCAATCCTGGAGAAACAGTCGGAAGCAGTCTTAGAACATAAGTGGATGTTCTAGGGATATGATAACGACAGCCTCATTTGGGAGACAGTTATCATTCCAGGCTTCCAAGGTGACATGGACGACAAGGAGGTTGTCAGAGTTATAGTTTTCCTTCTGACGAGGGGCAGTATTTTGGGCAGGTGGTCCAAGGCAATACTGAGGGAGGCATGGCGCAGGATACTGATTAAGTTCGGTTGACGATACAGTCTAAGAAGTTTGGATTTGGAGTTCATTTATGAGCTAAGTCCCATCAGACATCCAGACATTCTAAGACAGGTATTGCTCATTTCGGGAGATGGTTTTCTCCTCGAACTTGAGATATAGAGAGACATAGAAAGAAACATCACAGCGGATCCACTCACTGAGGCTATTCCTCGAACGCAAAAGTTTCACAAACGAGCTTTGTGAGACTGACTAGTAGAGGAGTTGGGTGTTCGGTATCACACGGGCTGTGAGTATGCGACATCGCAATAATTAGCCTTGAGTGCAAGTGGGAGATTGTTGGAGATAGTGCCCTCAGAGTCAATTATTGGATCACAGGCACGTGATTGCAATGATTGAGGGAGGACCTATCCCAGTAGGACAGTCTTACTCGAGATGATAGTATGCTATCTGGTTTATCTTTATCATCGTGTACTGCTTTAGGTGACCTGACATGTCGCTATTACACGTTGATAGAGCCCCTAGGATTCTTGCTTGACTACCGGCAGTATGATGGCGATCATATACGTGGGAGCTGGTAGTCTATAAGCACATCCTTAAAAGGTCCCTAGTCGTAGGAGTTTCGAGACAGGGCATCGATACTCCATTAGTAGACTAGTGTATACAGTCGAGACCCCGACGAGGGGCGGTGGCCGGTCTCACAAGCCACTGGTGTCAGTTGGTTCACCTAAGATGTATACAGGTGCTCATTGGGTTATGAGTACACCGAACAGGACTCGCCGGGAACATGCTAGTTGGTCTTATACCAGACGTCAGATAGCAGTTCCCTGGTGACATGTGTACAGGTTAGTTCATCGACCTGAGGATCGTCATTTGTCTCGTGTGAGTTCCCACTGTGCTTTGATTACTACCCTACCACGGCTCAAAGGAGTCGTGCAAACAGGTTTTAGTTGGGAACTCACACGAGACAAATGACGATCCTCAGGTCGATGAACTAACCTGTACACATGTCACCAGGGAACTGCTATCTGACGTCTGGTATAAGACCAACTAGCATGTTCCCGGCGAGTCCTGTCCGGTGTACTCATAACCCAATGAGCACCTGTATACATCTTAGGTGAACCAACTGACACCAGTGGCTTGTGAGACCGGCCACCGCCCCTCGTCGGGGTCTCGACTGTATACACTAGTCTACTAATGGAGTATCGATGCCCTGTCTCGAAACTCCTACGACTAGGGACCTTTTAAGGATGTGCTTATAGACTACCAGCTCCCACGTATATGATCGCCATCATACTGCCGGTAGTCAAGCAAGAATCCTAGGGGCTCTATCAACGTGTAATAGCGACATGTCAGGTCACCTAAAGCAGTACACGATGATAAAGATAAACCAGATAGCATACTATCATCTCGAGTAAGACTGTCCTACTGGGATAGGTCCTCCCTCAATCATTGCAATCACGTGCCTGTGATCCAATAATTGACTCTGAGGGCACTATCTCCAACAGTACGACGGATTTACGTACGAGCTATATTTTGATGTTTGATCCGCCTACTTAATTTGGGAATAACCAATTATAGAGATATGGTATCGGATGTGATATGATCGAGGCGGGATCACCGACTATATATGTATATTTATATGTATCGACTCAGAGGTTAGGCGGTTTCCCTTACCTACTACTAGCTTTAGCTCAGCCTTGTAGTAGGGTAGCTATATGACCTTTATGACATTAGATGCAGTTTAACGAACATGGTGTTCAGTATTTCAGCTCCCACTTATTTTATTGTTGTTCTGCATCACATACTGTTATGATTCATATTCTATTATTGATATCATGCTGCTAGGACACCAGCACCATTACCGATGATGCGTATGTACCACGTACACTTATTTGCTGTCGCACACACATCTTCATCGGTAATTGCCATGTCACGTACACTTAGAGAATATTATTGCCCGATTTAGCTTGTTAGCTAGTAGTGACATGATATTAGTGTGCTTGCCATATATACCAGCTTGACATTGTAGTTATTACCTGTCACTTCATGCATGCTGTTATTCACTATATGATGCATTCATGGATTCTCATGCTTATATTCATGATTTCACATGCTATTGATGATTGGATTCGAGTTTCCATGAGATTTTCTGGATTTGGAGGAAAACCGCAAAACATATATATAAACTGCTTTCTCTTTTTAATAAAAATGCGGTTTTTCCTTGATGTTCGAGTCGTCCACCATGAGTTTTGCTGATGGATTTCGAGACCCGATTCGAGGAGGCGGATGAACCGTTTCGGGTACATGGTGGGCCCGGTGCGGTACCCCGGGGCAAGAGGATCGCAGATGATGGCGTTGAGCCTGGCAGGGGAGCACTACCGACCGGTGATATTACCCGACACGTCGGATATCCGGAGGATACCGTCGTGGTCATGAGATGGATGGTAGGGGCCGATCTGGATTGACGGCGCCCTAGATTTTGTGATTGAGACATTGAGATTTCGAGATATTAAGGTACAGAGATTGTGATACAGAGGTATCGAGATTCTGAGACTTATATTTTGTGCCGATGCTAGGCACTGTTTATGCTGATTTCATTTATGATACCTCATTTTAAAAATACAGAAATCTCACAATTTATGACAGCAGTTTTCTTCAGTACATGCATTCTGTTACATGCATTCATACATCATCTATATGATACATTGTTACCTGATGCACTGACATGGACATATGGGATTACACTTGGGTTAGATATTTACATTAGCCATGGTTAGAGATTACTGGTTATATATTTGAGGATTATATATATTATGATCGTATGACCTAGGTTGCGTCATACATGCGATTTGCTGTTCGTAGATCTTTTTCTACTCATGAGTTGGCAACTCACCCCCGTTGTGCCCCAGTTGCATGCAGGTGTTGCCGTACGGATTTCATTACGGCTTTGCGGGCACATCTTCTTCAGGTGACTTGCTAGTAGGTGAGTTTATTGTATCTTACCCATCATTATACATTGTATATTATATTTCAGTTGTATCTAGAAGTTCCATCAACCATAACATGTACTTATTTGAGATAGAGACCAGTGATGTTTATTCTTTCGACCTTAGAGTCACGGGTTGAGTTTTATTTCTGTTGTGATCCTCGCCTTTAGGCGTTGTATATTATGATGCATACAAGTTGATTTGGTATGGTTTTTCCTATTCTCTACTACTTCTCTTGGTTTGGATTTCTG
Organism: Agapanthus africanus; assembly: GCA_030015575.1. Classification (NCBI taxonomy): domain Eukaryota; kingdom Viridiplantae; phylum Streptophyta; class Magnoliopsida; order Asparagales; family Amaryllidaceae; genus Agapanthus; species Agapanthus africanus. The sequence goes on from CM057342.1 coordinate 570,208,411, forward strand.
GGTTTCGGCTTACTTATTTTACGGACGCCTTGAGACGTTCGTAACTTAAGTGCCGGTCATGTTCCGTAATTTCGGGTCGTGACAGGACGGACTCGCCGAGAACTCCCGGATGGTATTATACCTCACGTCAGATGGCAGTTCTCCGGTGACACTGGTACATAGTAGTCTGTTGACCCGAGATCGTCATAGAGTCTTGTGTGATTCCCACCGTGCTTTGATTTCCATTATACCACGTCCAAGAGGGCGTGCAAAAAGGTGGCTTTTGGGTACAGTCCCGAATCACATGGAGGCAATGAGCGATAGGGGGGATTCGTCTCTCCCGGTATAGGGAGTTGATGTTGTGCTGTGTTCGATTGGTTATAACCGGAAATCCCTGGCCAGGGTTGCTGAGATTTACAGGTAAGTGTTATCAGTAGTTTCTCGAACTGTTATAGACCTCATATCGATACGACTTATCAAGCTACTGGGGTCTGACGTTTACCACCCCTAGGCGAGATATGCAACATATCAGACGACGAGACCGGACTGTACGGGAGTGTTACTGTTTGGATTCACAGGAGAATGTACAGGCTTGCTTGTTGATCTTCTGAGCGCTCAATACCTGGGTGGCTGTTACGTTTAGCTGACCGCTTGCAGCTTGTAGGTGTTTGATATGATCATCTTCTACTGCCGGCGTATTGACGATTCTTTAGAGTCCTACACAGAGGTTTCTTGACTCAGGCAAAACGAAGTAGGAGGATATATGTGATATGTGCGGGACCGAGGATAATGCGATATGAGATACCGTATTCTATTCTCGCGATATATGATATCAGCCGGGTCATCGGATCAAGTGTTGATTCGATGAATCGGTACGGATAAATATTAGTCGGTTATATGCGATATAGCCGGATTGTCGGATCAAGTGTTTATTCGATAATTTAATGTATAATAATATGTATATGATATATTAAATTACATTAACTAATATTTTCTCACTAAAAGATTCTTTTTCTCACTCGGGTAATACATTGATATATATGCGATATATGTTAATTGTATTATTTTATTTGGTTACAATAAATATTATATATGTGATATATAATATTGTAACATGATATGATAAATAATGCAACATGTTTAGTAGAGAATAAACAAGATTAAGGTTTGATTTGGGTTAATGCTTTCTAGATGATTCTAGAAGGTTTTGTTTTGTTTTGTGAAAGATATTTTGTTATGACTCATGCTTTAACCCAACCCAAACCCTAACCCTAGTTAATTCTCTACATGGGTTTAGTTGACCATGGTTGCATTAATCATCATCTTTATCCTTTCATTATTCATCACAAAAGGATTCTTATCATATTGTTCATCTTCTTCCTTTGAGCAAAAGCTTTTTAGCTTTTGCTTTGTGATGAAAGTGAGTGAGAATATGAAAACAAATGAGAGCAAAAATCCTACTTCATCATCCTCATCTATCCTTGCCCTTTAGATGAGAGTGTTCACTTCATTTTGTGAGTGTTAGCTTGTGTTAATGAAACTTCAAGGTAGATCATCTTTGTAATCGAAGATCGGAAGCAAGCTTGCACCTTTCTCTTCGTGATCCGGAACACGATGATCGCAGCGAAAGGACCTCAACACGGAGCTTAAGAAGTGAAGGACCGGATCTACAAAGGTTGTAATCCCTCTCACTTAGTGTTAAAGTGTTTAACATGTTTGTTTTCGCCTAAACTCTAGTTTAAAAATCCGCCTTTGGGTTATTCGGCACGGCTAAATTTTTAATCGGGCATGGTTGATGCCTCGTAGACCCTTGTGCGTGTTCCCAGCAACCCTACAGTGGTATCAGAGCCAAGCTAGAGTTTTAGGTGAAGTCTAGATGAAGTTTAAAGTCCGATCGAAACCCGAAACCCCGATGTTTACCCTTCTCTGTATTTTTTTCAAAAAATTGATTTTTTATGAATTAAAAATACTCAGAAAAACAAGTAGGAAAAACTAAGAATTACTGTGAAGTACGGTCAACTAAGTCAATTATTTGACCGCGGAACCGCGGCCAAACCAAGGGTTTGGCGGCGGTTCCGTGGCCAAATAATTGACTTAGCGGCGGTTCCGCGGCCAAAATTTGGACTTAGTCCCTGGAATTTCATATATTTATTCTTAGGTCCTTTCTTGGCAATTTTTTCTGGAATTTTTTAATTCCACTCAAGTGTTGAGTTTTCTAGGGTTGTATTGGGGACTCGTTGATTCGATCGGATAATTTAACTTTGTTTAGTTTGTCCGAATAATTTTAGATACTGTTAAAAAGTTCGAACGGATATCAATAACTCACTTTTTCCCCTGTCGGAAAATTTTTCAAAAGTGGATTTTTTCTCGAGTTTGAAACTTTCGTAAAGTCATGCAAGTAACGCGGTGGACCCTCTAGAAGACAATAAACCTTAACTCGATTATGTGACCGTCTTGAACTGCCTCTGAACCTTAGGGTTTGTGGCAGTACGGCGTGCCACATGTGAGGCGTTGGCTTGACCCTTCTACGGCTGGACCATTGGTACTGTGGCATGTGATGGATGTTTTTAAACTGATTTCAAGTGTTGAGATAAATTGGGGAAATCTTGGGTGTTTGATTATTCGATCGGAAAGTTTAACATTGTCTATTTATCTTGAATGTGATACAATAATTGGAATCCACATGTAGTTATGAGATAACTAATTTGAATGTTATAAATCTAGCGGTTTAGTCTCAGATGATCGGTTGCCACGGAATTTTGATGTGATCAAAAGTCCGTCGCAATCACGTAGCATACGCGGATACTCGCCGGGTAAACTTAATAGATAGCCACGCCCCATAGCCCCGACCAAGTGACTGTAGGAGAACCCCGTCGCCAAAAGCATCCGTTCGGGTGCTCGCGGCAGCGGTGTTCCGCCTTAGTGCACTTCGTCGACGGCATCCGGGGGTGCGGCCATCTACTAAAGTTTGCGACGAGCATTCGATCAGGATGTCGGGAATCTTGTTGAATTGCCCGACTTAATATTGAAAAAAGTTTTCGATAATGAGACTAAAATGCGGGGTTTATAATTGTAGGCATGTGATGTCTAAGGAATTCATTTGGTTAGATATGCGATGTCTAAGGAGGTTGCGGATTCCAACTGTTGTAGTTTTACACTTTCTTTTCTGTGACCGTAAGCGTAGTATGTGGTGTATCGCCGGCTTCGTTGCTATACATCAACGACAATCGGGATATGCATACTTGCTTACGTTGATGATATGAGATATTATGTGTTGCTGTGATATGTTATATTGGATCGTCGCGTTTTGAATAGCCGGGGTTTTTATGTGAGATGAGAGTTTTTCTTTTTCATTCATGTAAAATTCATTTGTATGTAATATTCTTTTATTGGGGCACTTCCGGGCTGAGGATGATATCACCATTGTATATTATTTACTTTTCCGTATTAGGTAGACCCAATGCGGGGAGCACATGTAACCGGGTTCTAGGGTCCAGTGGGAGACCATCTCGAGGAGTCGAGACCGGGTCACCTAACCCTAGAATTGGCAGTGTTGCTTGCCGCTCTCGTAGGGGTCTAGGGATGTGGGTTTGGCTATTCATCACGACCGTGGAATCTGTGTTTTATACAGGCTCGTATTGAAAATACGGACATCCTAGTATATCCAATATTTCATATATGTTCTTCTGCTGCAATGTTCTGTGATGAGATCATATTACTGCCTGAGACGAATGTTTATATTATATATATGAGATATACATTATATATTGTTGATTTCGTTTCATATGTGATGCTTGTGAAGCATAATAAAATGGGACTTCATTAATGAGATTAATGAAATAAAAGAAACCTAAGATGTTGTAGAAACTTGTTTAAAAACTGGTAGCTCTAGTTCTTCCTTTGCATAGCGGTGTTCCTTGTAGAACATCCAGCACCTTATTCGATAAGGAAAGAGCCGAGATCCCTTCACCGGGAGTGACCTCTTTAGTGAAACTAGCAGATGCTACAAACTCGGTTTGTCTTTTGATTGCTTCTATAGTTCTTGCTTTGCACAGCGATATTTGTGAAATATCCTGCACCTTATTCGATGAGGAAAGGGCCGACGATCCCTTCACCGGGAGTGACCCCTTTAGCAAAACTAGAAAAGCCTCAAAAACACTCCATTTAAAATCACTCGATTCTACAACGATATCAAGTTCATTACGCAAAGGGTTTTCTTAAAAACCTGTCGTAGCCCTCCGTCATTTCAGATAAGTAGTATTTAGTATTCGTGCTGCGTTTGTTGACCTCTGTCAAGGCGTAGTGTGCGGTAGCTGATTAGTGCTTATCTGTATAAACATATGATGTGATTGATTTAGGGTAGTCGTGCGACCTTGTTGACCTCTGTCAAGGGTCGTGCGGGTGGGTTTACTTCAATCAGGAAATGACGGGTTGAACTTGACTAGGAGCCTATGGTTTGTTGACCTCTGTCAAGGTCATAGGACGTCAGGGGTAAAATATTATTGGGAATTTCAAGTGTTGAAATTTGCAATGAGATTGCATACCTTCTATGAGATAGTTGGATCCCGATACCCGCTACGAGTAAGAGTTACTCCTGAGAGAGTTTTATACATTACAATTAGCCGATCAAGTAGGTGTCTAGAAAGGTGTTAACGTGGTTACGTCCCTGGGAAAACGAGGTTTACTTTAATTAGGTTCGTGCGAAAGCACGGGGGACCTCCCTCAAAGTACCGACACTGGCCTGGCTGAAAGATTGGCGAACTTGTAGCGTGTAATTAATCCCGGCTAGTCTTTCCTTTTAGGGTTTGAAGGAAGATTTGATTAAAACAGTGGGAGACATCCTGATTAGATATATTAGATAACCAATCTAATCTTGCAAGAGCATACGCTGAGTGTTTTCTTCTTTCTCTCTTCAGGTAGCGACCATATCACGCCTTAATCAAGATAATAAAACGGATGAATTGACCGAACCCACTTGTTATACTGAGCTGGGGAACGTTGGTCCCGCTCTAACTTATAATTGTTATAAGACAGAACAGGAAATTGAGGATTACCAGAATTCCCGTGCCGCCCAAACGAAGAAAGTGCATGTTGATGCATCATCTTCGGGTGTGTTCATTACATAGAACCGTTTCTCAGTATCCTTTACGTCCTGGGTATGAGACACCGGATCAGGATCCCGCATATGTAATCTGTTACATGGGCTACAGAAAGGTAGAGAACTGAGAACGGGTGATAAGTTTTATGAGATAGAAAACGATGCAAGTGTTGCGGCCAAGTCTGTTGGTTACTATCATCTTGTATTACCAAAATACATTGATTCTGAACGAATGTTATTAGATACCGAATCTGATGTACAACATCATATCAGTCTCTTTATTAGTAAAGAAAGGATATAATTTTGTATTGTTGGATAATGTTTTGAACATTTCCTATATCAAGAGTTGATCGGTTCAGGCACGTTATCTAAAAGCATTGACGTTCTAAATCAAACTACAGTTCTTAGTATACAGAACACACACGAGAGGAAGAGTTCAGAAATGAACGAATCCTTCTTGAGGCATTGTAGACTAGGTCATATCAATGCGACCCGACTAGCTAAGTTACATTTAGATGCATATTTAAATTTGTTTGAATTTACATCTTGTGAAACTTGCCGGTCATGTCACAAAGATAAGATGACCACAGCTCTGTTTATTGGAAACAGAGAAAGAGTTAGTGAACTTTTGGGATTGATACATGCTGATGTATGAAAGTCCCCTGTCTACATATGCCAGGACCAGTTCTTTGTACTTCATTACATTCTCTGATGATCTCTCAAGATTCAGACATATGTTCCTGTTGAAACACAAGTCCGAACCTTTTGAGATATTCACAGAATATAAGTAAGAAGTAGACAACCAAAATACGGGTATAAGTATTATGTCCTTTGATGAGATCAAGGAGGAGAATACTTGAGCACGGGATTCCTGGACTATTCTAAAGGAGAATGTGATTCTCTCTCAGCATTACTCCTTCGTATACACCATAGCACGATGGTATATCGGGACGGAGCAATAGCACCCTATATGATATGGTGTGCTCTATGATGAGTACTACTGAGTTTCCTATTTCCTTTTGGGAGTTATGCACTTGAGAAGCTGCATACCTATTGAATAGGGTTCAAATCAAATCAGTTGCCTATCACTTCATATGTCATATGGAAAGGGAAGAGCCCATATCTTAAGTTTGTTAAGATTTGGGGTTGTCCGGCCTATGTCTAAAAAGAAAAATCCGGACAGGCTCGAGGCAAAAGTCAGATCTGTGGAAGTTTGTTGGATATCCCAAGCATTTGCGAGGGAATATCTTTTACCTAACCGAGGAACAAAAGATGTTTTGTTTCTCAACATGCCACCTTTGTGAAAGGGAATTTCTTGTGAAGAAATTAGTGGTCATGAGGTAGAACTGGAAGGAGTTCCAGCTATACAAACTACAGTAGATGATTTGGTAGAACCAAAGAATTCAATAGATTCAACGAACCTCAGCCTCTCCGTCGATCTAGTAGGGTTCCTCACCCACCTGAGAGATACTTCGGTTTCTCTATGACAGTGGGAGCGAGGATTGCATCATGAGATGATGACCCAACTAGTTTCGAGCAGGCCATCAGGAGTGGGACTCTGTAAGAATGGTTGGATGCTTAGCGATCTGAGATGGAATCCTTATACACCAACAAAGTATGGACTTTAGTTGCTTTATCTGAAGGGTTAAATCCCCATCAGGAGCAAGTATATCTTAAGAAGATTACTTGGTGTACATGGAAAAGTTAAGACTTTCAAAGCTATGCTTAACTCCATCCAGATCCTACTTGCCACGGCTACATACCATGACTACGATATCTGATGGTTGGGTGTCATGACTGCTTTTCTAAATGATGTTTTAGAAGAGAGCGTCTATAAGTACACAGCCAGAGGGCTTCGTAGACAGTGGGAGCAGCGGAAACGTGTGCAAGATATTTTATGTGATAAAGCAGGCATCGCGGAGTTGGAACGTCTGTTTTGATATGGTAGTTAAAAAGTTTGACTTCATCAAAATGGTAGATGAACCTTGTATATACAAAAAGGTAGTAGGGAGTATGGTGGTGATCCTCGTAGAGTACGTGGATGACATACTCTTGATAGGGAAGGTGTTTCCTATGCTACGCTCGGTCAATCTCCGCTTATCATAAGGATTCTCCATATAGGATTAAAGCGATACCTCCTAAATCCTGAGTTTTGGATCTATGAGATAGTTCTAATTGGATGTTAGGATACTCACTAGTTGTAGTGAGATGGTATCAATCGATCCTGGGGAGAATCATTGGAAAGGTTCCAGGGTGATAAGGACGACTGAATGTCAGTCGCATGCATTGTCTTTACCTTTAGTGGAGGGACGGTATGTTGGAAGAGTTCCAAGCTAGATACCGTGACTTACTAGACGATTAAAGGCAAGATAGATCGTTACCAAGGATGCTACCAAAGAGGCCGTCTGGATATATAAGTTCATGAGATGAACTTCGTTCCTACCATTGTGTGACAATGGAGTTGTGGCTTTTGCCAAGGAACCCCCCGTCCCATCTAAAATCCAGATATAATTCTTAGGCAGTATCACCTAATCATAGAGATGGTTGATCTCCAGGGAGATCGAGGTTAGGAGAGTAGACACAGAGGACGACAACGCGGATCCACTCACAAAGGCCTTTTCCCCAGTAGAGACATTTATGGGATGGTTGAGTTTGAGATACTTCAACCACAGCTAAATGTTGGGTATGTGATACCACAACAGATGACCCTAGTGCAAGTGCGAGATTGTTAGTTATATGTATGCCCTAGAGGCCATTACTGTACATATGATGTATATTGTAATGGATGCTTGGACATATATAGGGAGGACTTTCTTGCTCGACATGATAGTACGCTATCTGGTTGTAATTTATCTTAACATGTACTCTGATTGTCTCTATGTTACATATTGATAAAGCCCTTAGGATATGTACTCGACTACTGGGACTATGATGAGATCATATTAGTGGGACCACGGTAGTCGACGAGTACATCCTATAACTATTCCAAGTCGAGGGTGTATCAAGACAGGGCATCGATACACCAGAGTAGACTAGCGTATACGCATCTTGACCCATATGATGGGCGATGGATGATCCCATATCCATCGGTGTTTGACATCAAGGATGGTGTACGGGTGCTCAGTAGAGACTGGGTACACTGGACGGACTCGCCGAGAACTCCCAGATGGTATTATACCTTACGTCAGATGGCAGTTCTCCGGTGACACTGGTGCAGAGTATTCTGTTGACCCGAGATCGTCATAGAGTCTTGTATGATTCCCACCGTGCTTTGATTTCCATCATACCACGTCCAAGAGGGCGTGTAAAAAGGTGGCTATTGGGTATAGTCCCGAATCACATGGAGGCAATGAGCGATAGGAGGGGATTCGTCTCTCCCGGTATAGGGAGTTGATGTTGTGCTGTGTTCGATTGGCTATAACAGGAAATCCCTGGCCAGGGTTGCTGAGATTTACTGGTAAGTGTTATCAGTAGTTTCTCGAACTGTTATAGACCTCATATCGACACGACTTATCGAGCTACTGGGGTCTGACGTTTACCACCCCTAGGTGAGATATGCAACATATCAGACGACGAGACCGGACTGTACGGGAGTGTTACTGTTTGGATTCACAGGAGAATGTACAGGGTTGCTTGTTGATCTTCTGAGCGCTCAATACCTGGGTGGCTGTTACGTTTAGCTGACCGCTTGCAGCTTGTAGGTGTTTGATATGATCATCACCTACTGCCGGCGTATTGACGATTCTTTAGAGTCCTACACAGAGGTTTCTTGACTCAGGCAAAATGGAGTAGGAGCACATATGTGATATGTGCGGGACCGAGGATAATGCGATATGAGATACCGTATTCTATTCTCGCGATATATGATATCAGCCAGGTCATCGGATCAAGTGTTGATTCGATGAATCGGTACGGATAAATATTAGTCGGTTATATGCGATATAGCCGGATTGTCGGATCAAGTGTTGATTCGATAATTTAATGTATAATAATATATATATGATATATTAAATTACATTAACTAATATTTTCTCACTAAAAGATTCTTTTTCTCACTCGGGTAATACATTGATATATATGCGATATATATTAATTGTATTATTTTATTTGGTTACAATAAATATTATATATGTGATATATAATATTGTAACATGATATGATAACTAATGCAACATGTTTAGCAGAGATTAAACAAGATTAGGGTTTGATTTGGGTTAATGCTTTCTAGATGATTCTAGAAGGTTTTGTTTTGTTTTGTGAAAGATATTTTGTTATGACTCATGCTTTAACCCAACCCAAACCCTAACCCTAGTTAATTCTCTACATGGGTTTAGTTGACTATGGTTGCATTAATCATCATCTTTATCCTTTCATTATTCATCACAAAAGGATTCTTATCATATTGTTCATCTTCTTCCTTTGAGCAAAAGCTTTCTAGCTTTTGCTTTGTGATGAAAGTGAGTGAGAATATGAAAACAAATGAAAGCAAAAATCCTACTTCATCATCCTCATCTATCCTTGCCCTTTAGATGAGAGTGTTCACTTCATTTTGTGAGTGTTAGCTTGTGTTAATGAAACTTCAAGGTAGATCATCTTTGTTATCGAAGATCGGAAGCAAGCTTGCACCTTTCTCTTCGTGAAGCCTCTCGAGAGTCCGGAACACGATGATCGCAGTGAAAGGACCTCAACACGGAGCTTAAGAAGTGAAGGACCGGATCTACAAAGGTTGTAATCCCTCTCACTTAGTGTTAAAGTGTTTAACATGTTTGTTTTCGCCTAAACTCTAGTTTAAAGATCCGTCTTTGGGTTGTTCGGCACGGCTAAATTTTTAATCGGGCATGGTTGATGCCTCGTAGACCCTTGTGCGTGTGCCCAGCAGCCCTACACGTGTAATTGTTACAGGAATAATGATCGGATGGATAATACTGGTAGGTTTTGGTGTAAGCCGGATATCGGCATTATATTATTGGATTATATGTACTCGTATTTTTCGGAATTCGGATACGGGTATACGTATACAGTATATGGTATACGGAGGAGCGGTATTCTTGTAATTGTTACAAGAATACCTTCTAGAAGGTGCCACCTCATAATTACATTATTTATTTTGTGAAAATAAATAAATGAGGTGGAAATTGAGAAAGTCTAAGCATGGTTGTAAGAATGACTTGTATTATATTTTATTAGTTTGGTGTTACTATTGAAGCATGGTGCTAGTTTTTTAATACATGCTTCAATTATTTCATTTGTGCCATATCCTTCATCATGCTTGTTTTTTCTCTCATTATCAAAAACACTTTCTCTCTCCTTCTTCTGTCCTCCTCCTTCATCCTAAGCTTTACCCTTCATATGTGATGTGAATCAAAAGCTTAAGGTTAAACATAATCCATATTCACAATCTCTACATCATCCTAGTGATCTCTTCTAGCAAATTTGATCTCTAGGTTATTCTCTTGTGAAGAGTTTGTAGCTTGCACGATAGCTCTCGCGTGGATCATCTAAGTTTTGAGGTGGCCGGAGATCGAGGACATCGGCAACATCCAAAGGAGCTAAGGAGTTTATCAAAAGAGAAGACAAGGAGCAAAGGAGTTGCATCAAAGAGAAGACCCGAAGGACCGTATCATCAAGGTATAATCCCTAACATAGTAGATAAGATCTCTAGTTAGGGTTTTCTAGTTATGGTTTAAACAAGATCTTGGGTTTACGTGTTGTATGTAAAGAAAATTTTTGTTTATCACTTCCGCCGCCTCACAAGAGTTGTGGGAGCATGCAACATGCACCAACATGGTATCAAAGCCTAACTAAACCATAATTAGATTGTTAGCCAAAAGTTAGAACCTCGATCGACAATTTTTTCTCCCAAAAACACGTATTATGCCCATGTTGCTGTCAATTTTTTAAAGTGTTCAAAAAATCTTTTCAGAGGCCTTAAAAATACATGCAGGGTTTTCTAAGCACACTGTAGAAAAACGAGACTCTAACTCGCCAGGAACGTCGCGGATCCACGGCCAAACTCAGTGTTTGGCCGCCGATTCGCGGCTGAGTCATGGCCGAGTTGACTCTTTTTTCAGCAGTTTGTTTAGATTAAGGAAATTGTGTTTCTGGAATATCTGGAATTTACACAAAGTTGTTTGTGCTCTGGATTGTGACAAGTGTTGGCATGGTTTAAAATTATCAATCGAAATTCTAAAGTGCTTGGCTAACCGTGTCTTCTATTTTTGATATGTGTGTTTGAAACGTCAACTAATTACTATAAGTCGATTAGTCGGGGTTGCACACTTCTGTAATGATATCATGTGATGGAATATGTATATGAATATGTTGGATCGTCGTGATGAATGGCCGGGGGATGTGAGAAGAGCGTTTTTTTTTTCTTTTCATTCATTCAATGTAATTTGTAAAAAGCAATGTAATATTATTTTGCGAGGCACATCTGGATTGAGGTTGTAGCCACCGTTGTATAATTTCTTTTTACTGTTTTTGCTCCTAGGATAAACCCAAGGTGGGGTGCACAAACTACCGGGTTTTCGGAGTGCCGAGTGGCCTACTCACTTTGTTGAGGGAGATTGCTTCACTTCGGAAATTTGGCGGGTAGTTTACCGCACCTGTAGGGGTCTAGGGTGGGGTTTTGGCTATTCATCACGACCGTGGAACCCGTCTTCCATTAAGGGCTTGAATGAAATACGGAATTCCTAGTATATCCAATGTATTCATCTGTGATCTGAAATGGCTATATTTATATATGAGATATATAATAAACGTTGCTTATGTTTTGCACCCGCACTAGTCCAGCCCCCGCTCTGCCGTTAGTTAAGTAACTTAACGGTGCATGACGGGGCCCCGTGGCGAATGCGGATGGTATAAGTGTACGTTCTATTTTCGTTTCTTTTCTGTGATATTTAGGAAACGTAAATGATGGGACAGCATTAATGTGATTAATGTTAAAAAAAAGAAACCTAAACATGTTGTAGAATCAAACTTTTTAAAAAGGGTAACTCTAGTTTTTGCTTTGCATAGTGGTATTCTTGAATATCCTTCACCTCATTCGATGAGGAAAGGGCCGAGATCCCTTCACTGGAAGTGACCCCTTTAGAGAAACTGACAAATGTTACAAAGCACTCTATTTGATTTTATAGTTGATCTAATTTTTGCTTTGCATCGTGGTATTTACATATCCAGCACCTTATTCGATAAGGAAAGAGCCGAGATCCCTTCACCGGGAGTGACCTTTTTAGCAAGATTAGGAAAATGCTATAAAACCATTCGATTTTTAAAACTGGAGCTTAAACCACTCCTTCTCACTCGATTCTACAACGATATCAAGTTCAAAACGTTAAAGGTTTTCATAAAAACCATTTGTAGCCCTCCGCCATTTTAGAAAACAGAGTACTTAGTATTCGTGCCACGTTTGTTGACTATAGTTAAGGCGTGGTGTACGGTAGCTAAGTGATGTCTTCCTACAAAGCATTTGATGCGATCGATTAAGACATTCGTATGACTTTGTTGACCATAATTAAGGGTCATGCGGGTGGGTCTAAATCAATCCCAAAATGGCGGGTAGAACTTGACTAGTGCTTATGATCTGTTGACCATAGTTAAGGTCATAAGACACTAGGGGTAAAAATAATATCGGGAATTTCAAGAGTTGAAATTTGCAATGAGATTGCATACCTTCTCTATGATAGTTAGATCCCGATCCCACTGTAAGTAAAAGGTACTCCTGGGAGAGTTTTGCACTTTACAATTAGCTAATCCAGTAGGTGTCTAGAAAGGAGTCAACGGGGTTACGCCTATAGGAAAACGAGGTTTATTTTAATTAGGTCCGTGCGAAAGCACGGGGAACCTCCCTCGGAGTACCGACACTGGCCTGGCCGACCGGTTAGCGAACTTGTAGATTGCAATTAATCCTGGCTGGTTTTCTTTTTAAAGGTTTGAAGGAAAATTTGATAAAAAGCAGTGGGAGATATCGATTAGATAAAATTAATAACCAATCTAATTATGCAAGAGCAATCGCTGAGTGTCTTCTTTTCTCTCTCCTAATGGCAGATACCTATGATGGGACTTAAGCTTTTATTAGACAAGAATAAACTCACGAGACCGAATTACAAAGATTGGCTATGGAACGCAAATATTGCCCTGACCTATGATAAGGTCGGATACATCCTGACTACTCCAGCCCCTCCTAGCTCAGACCCTGATTCTTCAGTTGCGGATAAAGAAATCCGCAAGATATGAGATATAGACTGTGCAACAGCCAAGTGCCCCGTGCTTGCTTCTATGAACAATGAACATCAGAAGCAGCACGAGAAGATGGATGTTCAATCCATCTTTCTCCATACAAAGGAGTTGTATGGAGAGCAATCTCGTACTCTCCGATACGAGGCATCTCGAAAGCTGTTTCAGATGCGGATGGCTGCTGGCACGTCTGTAGGTGACCGTGTATTGAAAATGATTGGACTTATCGAAGAACTTGAGGACCTGGGTTGGACCATGGAGAACGAACAGTATGTTGATATTGTTCTACAGTCCCTTCCCCCTGCCTTTGCTCAATTCATTGTAAACTTCAACATGCACAACATGGAGAAGTCCTTACCTGAACTCCTCAATATGTTGAGGAGTGCAGATAGCACGCTAAGGGTAGCGAAAACTCCAGCTCTAATTTCTGGGCCATCTTCCTCTTCCGTCCCGAAAGCCAAGGCCAAGGGAAAGAAGAAGAAAAATCCTATCAAGCCGAGAGCCGGAGTGAAAAAGACACCAGGAAAGGACAAGAAAGGGACTGCTGCGACAGGACGAGGGGAATGCTTCCACTGCCACCAGACTGGGCACTGGAAAAGAAACTGCGTTGGATACCTGGCCGACCTCAAGAAGAAGAAGCATGGTGATGCTTCCACTTCAGGTGTGTTTGTAACAGAAAACTGTTTTTCAATTGACTCTGCTTCCTGGGTATTATATACTTGGTCAGGATCTCACATCTACAATTGTGTGCGGGGGCTGAGAAATAGCAGGTTTTCGAAGAAAGGTGATCACACTCTCCGGGTTGGGAATGGTTCCTCGGTACATGCTACTGCAGTGGGAGAGTATCACCTTGGTTTGCCGTCGGGTTGTATATTGGTTTTGAACCCATGTTATTTTGTACCTTCGATGTTATATAATATTATATCTGTATCGTTGTTGGACAATACTGGATATAATTTTGTATTGCAATCTAATGTTATGAACATTAACCTTAATCAAGAGTTAATTGGGTCTGGTACATTAAATAACAGGATATACGTCCTAAACCAGCATACAGTTTTCAATATACAACACACAAACAAAAGAAAGGTTTCAGACATAAATGAAGCTTTCATTTGGCGTTGTAGACTTGGTCATATTAACGAGACAAGACTAACCAAGCTACATAAAGATGGATATTTAAACCCGTTTGAATATAAATCTTATGTGACTTGCCAGTCTTGTATCAAAGGTAAAATAACTAAAACTCCGTTTACTGGATACGGAGAGAGAGCTACTGAACTCTTAGGCCTCATACATAGTGATGTATATGGACCAATGTCTACACATGCAAGAGGTGGTTTTTCGTACTTCATAACTTTCACTGATGATTTATCGAGATTCGGGCACGTGTTCTTGTTGAAACTTAAGTCCGAAGCCTTCGAAAAATTCAAGGAGTATAAATCTGAAGTAGTAAAACAAACAGGGTTAAGTATCAAGAAACTTCGATCGGATCGAGGAGGTGAGTATCTAAGCTCAGAGTTTCTAGATTTCCTAAAAGAGAATGGGATTCTCTCTCAGCTTATTCCTCCGTACACACCAAAGCACAACGGTGTATCGGAAATGAGAAATCGTACCCTATTAGATATGGTACGATCTATGATGAGTGATACCGAGTTACCAATATCATTCTGGGGGAACGCATTGGAGACTGCGATTTATCTTTTGAACAGGGTTCCGACCAAAACCGTGTCTACCACTCCATATGAGATATGGTATGGGAAAAGACTATCTCTTAAAAGAGTTAGGATATGGGGTTGTCCGGCTTATGTGAAAAAGCAGAATCCGGATAAACTCGAGACAGATCGGTTTTGTGTAGATTTGTGGAATATCCAAAACACGTGTATGGATATCTTTTCTACCACAAGGAGGAACAAAGGGTGTTTGTTTCTCAGTATGCCACAGTTTTAGAAAATGATTTTTTTATAAATGATACTGTTGGCAATGCGGTAGAACTGGAAGAAATTCTAGATACACAAACAATTACCGATGATTTGGTTGAACCTGAGGTTTCAATAAAACCTGACGAACCTCAGCCACTCCGTAGATCTAGTAGGACTTCTCGCCCACCTGATAGATACTACGGTTTTCTAATCGATGGTGTGTAACATTTCAGAAAAATAAAATATTATTTTTGGGAATTTTTATAATTAAATAATGTTATATTGAATATTTTAATAAGGCGGTATAATTAAATACCGATAAATTTGGGGAAAAATTGGAAAATTATAGAAATTACTAAAAAGAGGGCGTTATATTGGATTTAAGCAAATTATGAAATTTTATGATTTATTATATACTATTTTAATGCTAATCGCGGTTAAATATCGCTAATCGCGCATTAAGCTTGTTTTGTGCAAAACATGCACCATATCATTCTTACACTTGTGTTACATTTTCCTACATGGCTTTCTCTTCATTTTTCATTTACGGTTTGGGTTTTATGAGAGAAGAGAAAAGAAAAAGAAAAGTGAAAACATAAAATAAAAAGTGCATAGTGAGAGGTATGGGCATGAGAGGGAAGGAGAGGGGTTCATTTGACTTAGACCATTCTCTTCATCCCTTCATCTTTTCTCCTCCATCTTCAGCCCATGGCAGCACCTCTCCCTCCACCAGCTCTTACAGCTCACTTCACCCTCAAAACAATATCAAAACATATACTTCCCTTCACAAAAAACTTGCACAAGCTCACAAGCTACACTATGGACCAAGAAAGTTTGCATTTTGGTGCTTTAGGGGATCATGAGTGCCAAATGAGGTAATTCTTTCACATTAAGTATAGTATTCCATTTGCTTTAGCCTCTTTTCAAGTTTAAAATCGATTTCGTGTAGTTTGTGAACTTTGAAAATTCCTAGAAGAGAGTTGAGGGATTCTTGAGTTGTGGTTGTGAAATTGAGGCCTAGTAGTGACCTTAAACCCCCTATGATGTTAGAAATCCAGACCAATTTGAAACAAACACCTGAAACACAAAAACAGTAACTTGTTATGTCGGTTTGTGAACTATTAGGGTGTGCAGGGGAATCTGGGATGACCTGGAACTTCTACGAGATAAGCAAACAGCTTTAGAGGCCTATATTGGATACTAGGAAGACACCCTACCAATACGAGACCCCAATCCCCCTACAAAACTGAGGAGGCTGGATTTTCATAGGGAGTGGCCGGCCACTTGGTGGGTGAGGGTGCCCAGGTTGCCCCCATAGCTCATATGCACCCTATACATCACCTCAGTATTGTTTGTGCACCTTGTTTTGGCCTGAGGCAAAATCTGGAGCATGTTTTCATAGTTGCTGCCTTATGTTTTGCGATGTTTTCGAATCTGAGTTTTGGTATTTGGTTTTGTATTCGATTACTTGACATTTGTACGTCAAAATCGAGTGTTATTTGGTTGGTTTGCGAGAGCAAACCATAGGTTTTGACCTATGTGAGTTTCGTGTGTCGTTTCGTTTTCGAATTGGATTTTAATGCGATATGATACGTTGTGATATGTAGGTACCCCCACGAGAGTTCGAGATGACAAGAAAGCGCGTGGCGACGTCGGCATCGTCAAGCGAAGGTCAAGGTGAGTAGATTATATCTACGGGGGAAGTCGGGTGGATGGCGTATAGCACCCCCGCAGTTCGTAGTATAGTGTATGGATATATTTATATGTTATTGTGAGGTTATGATTATCTAGATAGACTTTGGGAGTTATGGATAATTTTAGTATCATTGGATGATGGTGTCGCTAGTTAGTTTAGTCGCGAGCCCTAGAATAAGGTTTACACCACACGCACACACATGTTTACATTGTTTTACTTGTGCGTTTATGGGACTATATATATATATATATACCTACACATGGATGATGAGGATTGTACATGGTAATTGGAGATGAGTCGATGAGATTGGGCATGGTGCCATGAGATCGGTAATATGATGTGGTTCGTATTATGAGATACGACATGAGATTTTAGCGGGCTTTTAGACGTGTGTTTCATACACGCATATATACATATATAGATGGTATATGTTTGTACTAGACTTAGATCAGTACCCCAGTTCATGAGATATGATGATAAGGATACCAAATAAATGATGAGATTAATGTGATAATTGACCCGTACCTAGATTTGGGATGCCGTACGACGGATTTACGTACGAGCTATATATTGATGATTGATCCGCACTCTTGACTCGAGGATGTCATATTGTATATTGTATCGTATATGATACTATTGAGGCGGGATCACCGAGTATTATATTTATATATATCAACTCAGAAGTAGGTGGTTTCCCTTACCCTTTCGGTTAGACCGTTCATTTAGTCCTGGAGTACTTATAGATGTTAGACTAGACTCGAGTCATACTTATTTCAAAACTAACGAATCGTGAGTATTTTAAAGACAGGCCAATGGATTTTACGGATATTTTCAAAAGACGCATCTTTTCTTAAAACACCGTAGCCCTTATTTTCTAAACACCACGATTCGTGTTATTTCAAATGGCAAAACTGCAGTGAAGAGTCCACATCAATATATATATATATATATATATTGATGTGGATTCTTCACTGTTGTGTTTATTATTCATTTTTCCGCATATTCTTGCTATTCGCATCGCATTGCATGTTTAAATGTGTTTATTGTTATATTAAACCCATGCTGTCAGGACACCGGCACTATTATCGATGATGCGTATGTTCCACATACACCTGCTTGCCGGCTCACACACTTCATCATCGATAATTGCCATGTCACTACACAGTAGAATTGTTGCATCAGAATATGACTCATTGCATGACATACTTGCGTACATACATATTTGCACATACATAGATGATGCTGGCTTGACTTTGGAGATTTGGAAACCGCATAATATATTTTAAAACTGTATTCACTTAAAAGAGCGGTTTTCCCTCGATATGTGCATATTACTGTTTTATGTTGCATGATATACGGATATTCTTACATTTCTATTATATGTCGAATACATCATGCTTTGTGATTATACGGATTGAGACATGCTGTTTTCATGACATTTCTGGATTTGAGAACCGTGGCTATTTCGAAAGAAAGTGTGTATTGTTTAAAAAAAACGGTTTCTCTTAATATGATATTTCAATGCGTCCACCATGAGTTTTATCGGTTCTGATATATATACCCCATGCGAGGAGGAGTCGTGGGCCGTGTGTGGGTACATGGTGGGGCCCGGTATGGTACCCCGGGGCAAGAAAGGGATGCTGTATATACAGACGGTGAGCCTGGCAGAGAGACTACTACCTACCGGTGATTGTATTTGGGCTCGGCGGATATCCAGAGGATACCGACCGGAGTTGAGAGATGATATGGGCCGATCTGGACTGATGGAGCCCGTGGGCCGATCCGGACTGACGGAGCCCTATATATATGAGGATTTATATGCCGGTGCTGGGCACAGGTTTCATGATGTTTTCGAGTGTCGATACTGGACACTCAGGTTCCATGATTTTGATGTGTCGTGAGGGACACACGTTGATTTATATCCTCATACTGTCATGCATATGCTTTATGATATTTACATGCATGATGTTTTGTGTCATTGGTTGACCCGTGGACGAGATCGACACGCATACATGCATTGATTACATTGTTGGATGATATCTACATACTTATAGACTTGATGCTATAGTTGGCACTGATTTCATTGATGATACCTTATGTTTATGATATGTTGCTACCTGAGGCACTGACACGAGCACTTGGTATTACACTTATGTTTAGATGTTTACCCTTGCCACCTTATCATGCTTCAGACTTTATCATATTGAGGATATATATATTACTGATCGTATTGACCTAGGATTGAGTCACACATACGATTTCTGCTCTGTGATGTTTTCTACTCACGAGTTGGCAACTCACCCCCGTTGTGCCACAGTTCTTGCAGGTTTTTGCCGTACAGGTTTCATTGTGGCTTTCTGGCACACTGCTTCCTTTCTGGGTAATTGCTTTGGTAGATGGGTTCACTCGCATCGTGACCACCATTGTACTTATTTATTTTCAGTTGTATCTAGTAAAATTCCATCAACCAGACTTGTATATTTATTTCAGACTTAGAAAACCAGTTGTGTATTATTTCGATCTTAGAGTCGCGCGTTGTAGTATTATGGTTTTCTCGATGATATTGAGTTTCCTTTTGAGTTTTGATCCTCGACCTTCGGCGTTGTATATTATGTTGCTTGCGTGGTTGTGACCGTCGTTTGACGAAGAGCTAGCTCCTGCTTGGGGATGCCTTTATTCATATTATGTATGTTGTACCCCTTTTAGGGCCAGTATTTACGAAGGAAACTCTGCCGAAATTTTTAGAAAAGACTTGGGTTTTTAAATGCATAATTCGGCTTATGCTATTAAAACCATTTCTTTAAAACTAGTTTTCCTTCATTTATTATTTAAAATGGTTTTAGATTTCTGGGCTTTTGGCTTACTTGAATTAGATGGGGTCCTATAGACTTCATATGATTCAAGGGCCAGTTACATGCTATTTCGGGTCGTGATAAAGTTGATATCAGAGCGCTAGGTTAACATTGGTTCGAGTCTAAGTTTGACTATGCGGAGCCTAGATCATTTGTATATATTCGGAACTTAGGTTTGACCTTACGGAACTTAGACTTAGTCGAGGGGGTATTACACCCGAACTTTCGTCGCATAGGTTGACCTTGGTCGATGGAGTAGGTGACTTAAGGAGAGTGACGTACCATGTGTTTGTTCCACGGCATACTTACGATACGCTACTCCGCTTAAGAAGCCTTAAGATCTACATTTCCTTGCACATTATTTATTCATTCCTATGATCCATCCTCATCGATATTGGTTTATGATTTTGCTGCCACGATTACACAGGCAGAGAGAGCTACGGCTAGAGTTGCGGTCAGCATGAGCTCGTCACGAATGAGGACTGACCACGGCGTGATTCCAGGGACTTACGATTGTATAGAGGCGTTGTTTTATTGTGTTTTCGCGCCATGAGCGTTTGATGGATCACTTTTACGAGATTTCTCGGGCGTGCAGATTAGCACCAGAGGATCGGGCTACTGCTAGAGGCCAGCCAGAATGTGATGACCGTCGATAGACCGATTAATTAATGATTGAGGCACTATTCAACGTGCAGACGGATGAGTCAGTTGTTGCTGCGAACGACAAGATATCGCCCTAGATGTTGGAGCTATTGCAGTACGACTTGTACTTGAGATATGATAGAAGGTCGCTAGTCAACCGAGAATGAATGACTAGGACATGTGGTTCGTTCGCTTACCCCGATGCGAGGTCATTAGATTGATTGATTCCAGCTAGAGACGACTTCACGCAGGTACGTTGGGAGTCAATAGAGACGATCGAATGTCAGAAGCCCATTTTCCAAGTTTAAAGTATTCAGAGACAAATGCAAGTAATACTATGGACCTTCTAGAAAAATGAAATCCTAACTCGATGTAATGACCATGGAACGCCTTTGAACCTTAAGATTTGTGGCAGTTCAGCGGTGCCATTTGTGAGGCTTGGGTTTGCCCTTCTACGGTTGGTCCACAGGTGCTGTGGCATGTACTGGAATACTATTAAACTATACCTAAGATGTTGAGCTCTTAGGGATTATGGAACTTTGACGAATCGATCGAAAGGTTCGACATCATTCGGATATCATGTGATGGGATACATTGCTTGGGAGACTCTAGATACGAGTATAGCCGTTGGAGCGCAGTCCATACATCCATGAAGAGACGAGTCCGAAGCAGTCGACCTTAGAGAAAATGGAGTAAGAGGTTCGTACGAGATCTTAATGAGATGACGTTCCACTCCGCTGACATCAGAGATGTGATACGCATTCAGAGGTGTTGGATATGGATATATCTTCCAGAAGGAGTCGCGATGAGTATGCAGCCGTTCCGGAACTAGAAACAGATATAGAAAAGGGTGATAACCTCCGGGCAGTTCGGCAGAAATGAGATTTGAGAGAGACCGCGACAGGACCTTTCTGGAATACTATACGAGAAGATTTGGACCCAGGATCGGTCATATTACGCACACCCAGTAGGCCAGAGTTCGGCATCGTCAACGAGATAGTTGGCCAGAGATCTTAGAGGATGTGCTAGAGCGGGACTATTTCCGCCATCTTTTATTTGATATTTTGGACGAATTATTTGCATGATTGAGATTTTGTGCACCACAGTTGCACCTGACTTCGATTTGATGTCATTCGAGATATTGATTTTTAAGTTCATACCTATTGTATGCATGTGATTTGACTTATGCTTTCGGCATAGTTTTCATGCACTTTTTGTATTTGATCTGCTTTTGTGCACACTGATGCACATGGTTGTGAGATTATATACCACGGTATACCTGATTTTGATTTGGATTGAAATGTGCTGTATACCGTCGATTTCGATTGTGATACTCGATATTTGTTTTGTGCACCTTGTGCACCAGATTGGATTTTGCGCATGTTCGGCGCTTGATATTGGATTTCGTGATTTCATGCATGTTGAATGCACATGATTTAGATTTTATTCGTGCATGATGGATGCACCTGATTTGGATTTTCGCGCATGTTGGGTGCATGTTATGAGATGCGATTTTGGTGCACACCAGATGCACTAAATCGGGATTCTTCGTGCATGTCAGATGCACCTGATATTTGTTGTCAGGCACACCCATTGCCTTTGACAGATGTTTCGTGCACACCCATTGCACTTAGATTTTGTTTCCGTGCACATGTATGGCACATTCATGGATTTCGATTTTCGTGCGCACCAGACGCACAGGGTATTGTTATATACATTTTGGGATTGATTTCTTATGGAGCAGTACGTTTTATGATAGTTGCTATTTGTTTTCGTACTGAACCGGACTAGTCAGAGGACAACACCTGGATATTTTTTTTTGCATGCATCGATAGTTATCAAAGGGATTTCCAAAAAGAGAGCTATAGTCTCAGTATTTACCTACGTGTCTGATATGACACGAAACGTTTAAAACAAGAAAACCCTTCTAAATTGTTTTCAAACGGCGAGACGTGCATATTAAATAAAAGATATATACATATATGGTTATTTCTTACAATAGACGTCCGCCACTGTGCAGTGTTGTGAGTATCGCACAGCAACATGAAAGGTTTGACATGCATTTCCTTCAGATGTTATGTGTATAGATTTGATGTTTACATGTATAGTTGTGATTTATATCATATTGGTTTTTGTATTGGATTTGACATTTGTGTCTTCGCCATAACTCCGATGATTGCAGGATACTTGACGGAGCTTTGAATTGGGGTTATCTTCTCATTGTTCATGCGCATGCATTGCGCTATGACACGTTTTATGTATTGATGATTTCGGAGCGCTGACGACTTGGACTTTTTACTGAAATGTATTAGTATTTGAGGGGTTTAAATTTAAATTCGAGGACCGAATTTCTTTAAGGGGGGAAGATTGTAACATTTCAGAAAAATAAAATATTATTTTTGAGAATTTTTATAATTAAATAATGTTATATTGAATATTTTAATAAGGCGGTATAATTAAATACCGATAAATTTGGGAAAAATTTGGAAAATTATAGAAATTACTAAAAAGAGGGCGTTTTGTTGGATTTAAGCAAATTATGAAATTTTATGATTTATTATATACTATTTTAATGCTAATCGCGGTTAAATATCGTTAATCGCGCATTAAGCTTGTTTTGTGCAAAACATGCACCTTATCATTCTTACACTTGAGTTACATTTTCCTACATGGTTTTCTCTTCATTTTTCATTTACGGTTTGGGTTTTATGAGAGAAGAGAAAAGAAAGGGAAAAGAAAATGAAAAATGAAAACATAAAATAAAAAGTGTATAGTGAGAGGTATGAGCATGAGAGAGAAGGAGAGGGGTTCATTTGACTTAGACCATTCTCTTCATCCATTCATCTTTTCTCCTCCATCTTCAGCCCATGGCAGCACCTCTCCCTCCACCAGCTCTTACAGCTCACTTCACCCTCAAAACAACATCAAAACACATACTTCCCTTCACAAAAAACTTGCACAAGCTCACAAGCTATACTATGGACCAAGAAAGTTTGCATTTTGGTGCTCTAGGGGATCATGAGTGCCAAATGAGGTAATTCTTTCACATTAAGTATAGTATTCCATTTTCTTTAGCCTATTTTCAAGTTTAAAATCGATTTCGTGTAGTTTGTGAACTTTGAAAATTCCAAGAAAAGAGTTGAGGGATTCTTGAGTTGTGGTTGTGAAATTGAGGCCTAGTAGTGACCTTAAACCCCCCTATGATGATAGAAATCCAGACCAATTTGAAACAAACACCTGAAACACAAAAACAGTAACTTGTTATGTCGGTTTATGAACTATTAGGGTGTGCAGGGGAATCTGGGATGACCTGGAACTTTTACGAGATAAGCAAATAACTTCAGAGGCCTATATTGGATACTAGGAAGACACCCTACCAATACGAGACCCCAATCCCCCTACAAAACTGAGGAGGCCGGATTTTCATAAGGAGTGGCCGGGCACTTGGTGGGTGAGGGTGCCCAGGTTGCCCCCATAGCTCATATGCACCATATACATCACCCCAGTATTGTTTGTGCACCTTGTTTTGGCCTGAGGCAAAATCTGGAGCATGCTTTCATAGTTGATGCCTTATGTTTTGCGATGTTTTCGAATATAAGTTTTGGTATTTGGTTTGGTAGTCGGTTACTTGACGTTTGCATGTCGAAATCGAGTGTTATTTGGTTGGTTTGCGAGAGCAAACCATAGGTTTTGACCTATGTGAGTTTCATGTGTCGTTTCGTTTTTGAATTGGATTTTAATGAGATACGATACGTTGTGATATGTAGGTATCCCCACGAGAGTTCGAGATGACAAGAAAGCACGTGGCGACGTCGGCATCGGCAAGCGAAGGTCAAGGTGAGTAGATTATATCTACGGGGGAAGTCGGGTGGATGGCGTATAGCACCCCCGCAGTTCGTAGTATAGTGTATGGATATATTTATATGTTATTGTGAGGTTATGATTATCTAGATAGACTTTGGGAGTTATGGATAATTTTAGTATCATTGGATGATGGTGTCGCTAGTTAGTTTAGTCGCGAGCCCTAGAATAAGGTTTACACCACACGCACACACATGTTTACATTGTTTTGCTTATGCGTTTATGGGACTATACACACACACACACACACACACGTATACCTACACATAGATGATGAGGATTGTACATGGTAATTGCAGATGAGTCGATGAGATTGGGCATGGTGCCATGAGATCGGTAATATGATGTGGTTCGTATTATGAGATACAACATGAGATTTTAGCGGGCCTTTAGACGTGTGTTTCATACACGCATATATACATATATACATAGTATATGTTTGTACTAGACTTAGATCAGTACCCCAGTTCATGAGATATGATGATAAGGATACCAGATAAATGATGAGATTAATGTGATAATTGACCCGTACCCAGATTTGGGATGCCGTACGACGGATTTACGTATGAGCTATATATTGATGATAGATCCGCACTCTTGACTCGAGGATGTCATATTGTATATTGTATCGTATGTGATACTATTGACGGGATCACCGACTATTATATTTATATATATCTGTTAGTGTATATGCCCTAGAGGCCATTACTGTATCATACTAGTTTGTATATTACTTAATGGAAGCTTGGGATATTCACCTTGTATTGACAATCTTGCTCAAAATAGTAGTATGCTACTTGGTTTGTTTCTACTTTAATGTGTACATGTGTTTATTTTAGTATATCATCTATACACATTAGTGGAGCCCTTAGGATCTTTGCTTGATTACCAGCGTTGTGATGGCAGTCACACTAGTGACGGCTGGGTAATCCACAAGCACATCCTTATGCAGGTCCCTAGTCGTAGGACTATCGAGACAGGGCATCGATACTCCGGAGTAGACTAGCGTATGCGCTTCTCATCCCAGTGTGGGAGACGGTCTGTCCCACAGCCGTCAGTACGTCGTACTTGAGATAGTATGCGGGTGCTCGTTAGGTTACGAGTATACTGGACGGGACTCGTCGGGAACAGTTGGTTGGTAATATACCTATCGTCAGTTATTAGTTCCCAGGTGACATGAGTACAGCTCACTCCGCTGACTTGACACTGTCACTTCGCATCGAGTGTGTTCCCACTGTACTTAGATTACTACCATGTTAGTTATTTGTATGCCCTAGAGGCCATTACTGTATATAGGATGTATATTGTAGTGGATGCTGGGACATATATAGGTAGGACTTTCTTGCTCGACATGATAGTACGCTATCTGGTTGCTCTTTATCTTAACATGTATACTTTCAGTCTCTCTATTACATGTTGATAAAGCCCTTAGGATGTGTACTCGACTTCTAGGACTATGATGTAGATCATACTAGTGGGGCCTGGGTAGTCCATGAGTACATCCTTCAATGTTCCTAGTCGTGGGAATATCGAGACGGGGCATCGATATTCCAGAGTAGATTAGCGTATATCTTCTCGACCCATGTGATGGGCGATGGATGATCCCATATCCATTGGTGTTTGACATCAGAGATGGTATGCGGGTGCTCAGTGAAGACTGGGTACACTGAACGGACTCGCCGAGAACACCCAGATGGTATTATACCTCACGTCAGATGGCAGTTCTCTGGTGACACTGGTACAGCTTAGTCTGTTGACCCGAGATCGTCATAGAGTCTTGTGTGTCTCCCACTGTGCTTTGATTTCCACCCTACCATGTCTCTACTGAGTCGTGCAAACATGTGGTTTTTGGGTACAGTCCCGATTGACATGGAGGCAATGAGCGATAGGAGGGGATTCGTCTCTCCCGGTATTGGGGGTTGATGTTGCGCTATGCTCGACTGGCCATAACTGGAAATCCCTGGCCAGGGTTGCAGTGATTTACTGGTAAGTGTTATCAGTAGTTTCACGCTTGTTATGGACCTTATATCGGCATGACTTATCAAGCTACTGGGGTCTGATGTTTACCACCCCTAGGCGAGATATGCGACATATCAGACGAACAGACCGGACTGTACGGTAAGTGTTACTGGTTGGATTCACAGGAGTGTGAGCGGGCTTGCTCGTTGATCTTCTGATCGCTCAATATCCGGGTGGCCGTTACATTTAGAAGACCGCTTGCGGCTTATGGGTGTTTGATATGATCATCACCTACTGCCGGCGTATTGACGAGTCTTTAGAGTCCTACACAGAGGTTTCTTGGCTCAAGCGAAACGAAATAGGAGCGCATATGAGATATGTGCGGGACCGAGAATAATACCAGTATGTGATACTGAATTCTATTCTCGCGATTCGTATCATCGGACGGTTATATGAGATATAGCCGGGTTACCGAATTAAGTGTTGATTCGATAC
This sequence comes from Agapanthus africanus, assembly GCA_030015575.1. Taxonomy (NCBI): domain Eukaryota; kingdom Viridiplantae; phylum Streptophyta; class Magnoliopsida; order Asparagales; family Amaryllidaceae; genus Agapanthus; species Agapanthus africanus. The sequence goes on from CM057342.1 coordinate 570,235,150, forward strand.
ATTGATACACTTGATATTAGTCGGTTATATGCAGTATGACCGGATCATTAAATCAAGTGTTGATTTAATGATTTAATGTATAATTATATATTTGATATATTACTTTACATTAACCAGCATTGGTTCACTTAAGATTATTTTCTCACTTGTTTGTGCACATTGTATATATGATATATGTTTGTGCACTAGTTTGTATCATGTTTGATGATACATGCAAACTTGGGTGCGTGTTTGGATTACACCATGTTTAGTTAATGGTTAGGGTTTCATTTGCCTTATTTATTTATTTTATTTATTTACTTTTGGTTAAAACAAAATGGTGGTGGCTTTTCTCACTTTGGCTTGAAGCTTCATGAAGCTTCATAGCATCTTTGACAAAGTCTAAGCCATTTTGTTTTACCTTTTGACCTAACCATTTACCTAAACTATGGTTTACTCTCTGCAAAAGTAAACTAACCCATGGTTGCTATATGACAAGAATCACTTGATTTATTATTTTCAAAAATTCATTATTTTTTCTTCTTCTTCTTCATCTTCTTCTTCAAGTGAAGAAACCATTATTGAAAATTTCCAAGTGATGAAATTAAGTGAGAAATCCAAATCCAAAGTGAACCCACTTCCTATTTCTTCATCCTCTACCACTTGCCATGTAGTAGAGTGTGTTATCTTCACAAGTTTCATGACCTAGTGAAGATAGAGCTTGAGTTTGAGTCACCTCGACGTAGATCATCTTTGTCATGCCCCGCTTTCCAGTGTACGGCGAAGGGACGCGACGAGGTCCGCTACGTATGTACTCAGATGTACATACGCTAAGCGTAGCTAAGCAATATAGAAATAATTACACAAGAGGCAAGAGTATAAAAAGAACAGCAACTTTTATTTATTAACATTCTTTGTACAATACATGAAAAGGAAATACAACTGAAATAAAGATGCCTAAACAGTGGCATAACAGGAAATGTAAATTACTGGAAAGAAAAGTGTAAAATGAAATTATACTGCAGGGTCTTGAGTAAACTGCTCCAAGTCCTTTTGTGATGGCTCAACTTCTGCTGGGTCCAAGTCACCTGACGACATTCAAAGAAGAGAGAAACAGAATGTCGTCAGCGAACAGATCGCTCGGTAAGTCCCAAAGGTAAGAGGGAAGTAGAGAAGACAGAATAAGAAGATACATTCTAAAGTGTAAACTATTGTTGTAATGTTATGTCAACGCTGTTGTTTGTAGCTTGGTACAGAAGAATGCCAGTGTTTACGAGGGAGGTCTCTATATGCTAGAGACCAGGGCAAACGGAAAGTACAAGGAACCGTTAAGCCACGGTACAACAGCAACGGAATATAGGTTAGGTGTTTTAATCTGACCACCTCGTGCCACCTTTAACACCTTCCGTACCAATCTACCCCTTTAAACCTCGTAGTGTTTTAACAGTATTGTTGTATTGTTTTATGTAAGTTGGATGACTGACCAAAGCCATGATATCAATAAACGGATTGTATCATGTAATTGGAATAACGGAATAATGGATGTATATCCATGGTTTGATTCAGTCAGGTTGAATAGGTTGTTAACTGGATTCAGGGATTTATGTGTTCATATTGAGTTGGAATATTAAAAAATATAGATTGACTTGAATCATATTCAAGTCAGAAATAGTCAGACTCTAACCCGAGTCAGACTAAAAGGAAGGTAATTTGAAGTTCTATAATTGTTAGGGTCCTTATTTGTAATTTATAAAACTTGAGGGGTTTTTATGTAAAAAGTACTTTTGTATAGTTTTCAAGATACACCTCAAGTATTTGTTATTCGTCTTTATAGTTATAATGAGTGTAAATTTTACTTGTGTTATTCTAGTGAATATATCCTAATAAAAGTATTAATTTATAATATTGATTTATTTGAAATTTATGGTATTTTAATGTAACTTTTAATCTTGTAATTTTAAGGAAAATGTGGAAACTTTATCTTATAATAAAATAGGCGTTTAAATGATAATTATATATATGTTAATACAAAAATAATTTTAAATAAATATTTTATTTTCCAAAATCTCATTTTTCTTAAATGTCGTATTTTAAACCTTACGAGACCGAATGCTCCTTGCGGAAGTCTGAATCTCGCACTACTAGCCCGCGGGTGCACGATAAACCGTACTATCCCTAACGGGTTCCCCATAGGTGGGTTGTAGTGGCGCTTTGCAAAGATTTAATAAATACTATTCATTTAGAAAACAGTTTTATAAAGATAAGGTATTTATTTGTAAAAAGATGTCAATTTCCGTATTGTAGTTTCTAGGATTTCCTAAGCCAACTAGCCTATTTCTAAGGTCTAAACGACAAGTCGTTAGAAGCCTCAAATCGCCTCTTCACCGCCAATTGTGGCCAGGTAAGTACAAGTGAGGAGGGAGGGATCCGCTCACGAATCGTGAGGCGGGCCTTTTAAAGTTACCCAAGCTCACTTGCCTAGCCTAGACACCACAAAGTCAGTTTAGATAAACGATCGATGTCCACAACTTATCGTATTTTCCTAATAAGAAGTATTTACTTAAAAGTGTAACAATCTAAAACCTTTAAGAATGATTTTATGAAGATTATGGTATTTTAATGAAAAATTCGTTTTATCGTATTCTAAGTTTTGATGATATCATTTTAGGGTTGCATTTGCGTGTGTGTGGAGGTAGGTCATTACCTCGTGACTTATTTTAAGGTATAGTGAAGTTTAGGGGTTAAATATGATAAATTAAACATGAGGGTATTTAGGTGAAAGAATACGGTATTTGCAAAAGTTATCATTTCATGTGTGAAAACTCATTCAAATTGATTTTTACAAGTTTAGTGATCAAGATGAACATGTTTAGGAATGATGGAATTGATTAGAAGAAGAAAAATAAACATTATGGTATTATTGTGAAAAGAATACGATATTACAAGAAAGCTATCATTTCATGTGAGAAACTTTGTCCAAATTAATTGTTATGTGATTAATGGTCATCATGAATATGTTTAGGTATTATGGTATGGGTGACAAGTGAGATTTTGTAGAAAAACCGAATCGGAAATCGGTTTGTTCCGATTTCCGTCGGGTTTCATAAATTCGTATTTTTGAGAAATAGAAAGAAGAAAAGAACGGGACTTACAGGCTTCGATCTATACTAAAGAGTATAGAGGAACAAGGTGAGTGGTCGAGACTTTGTTTCGTCGCCGGTTGTTTCAAAGAACGTCGCCGGAAATCCGTCAGCGCTTCGCCGTGAACTCGGTTTCAAAGCACACCTTTCTTGTGAAAATTTCAAGAGAGTAAACCTAGTGTTTTGGGATGAGAGGGTAGAAGGTAGGGGTCTATTTATAGGGTAGCTAGGGTAGGGTAGATGAAAGGTTTTTATTTAAAAAAAATATTGTAAAAATTAAAGAAAAAGCATTAAAATTTGTATTAAATTGGTTGTATTTAACATTTGAGAACCGATCAATTAAATTGGAGTTAACAGGGTGTTGGGAAGACGAAAAGGCGACTTTTTCGTTTTGGGGGCTCGGCCGTCCGGCCGAGTCCGGCCGGCGGCGCCGTCCGATTCGGCCGGCCGGCCGACTCGGCCGATCCCGGCCGAGTCCGGCGATCGTCGGGTGCGGGGTTCTCTGATGTAGACATTGGTATACTCCGTTTTTAGGGTTCAGTTCATCTTTTGGGAGTTATGGCCTGTGGACTGTTAGGCTTCCAAGAATTTAAAAGAAAAATAATCTAAAAATAATGTGGGGGCATGGGAGTCGAACTCTGGTGGCTTGGTTCAGCAGTGCAAGGTGTTACCAATGAGCTACAAGCCCCTTCTTGTAATTATTGTAAGAAAATAGATACTTAAAGTGATATCAGCAACATTAAATACTCCAAGTATACTTCAAATTTAAATCAAATTTATGTATACAAAAATTGGAGTTGTTACAATCTTCGGCATCGAAGTCAACGACCTAGCCCGATCATTTCTCCGACGAAACCATCACTAGAGTCCGGGATCCGATGATTGCAGCGGAGGGACGTCAACACGGAGCTAAAAAAGTGGAGGACCGGATCTACAAAGGTTGTATTTCCTTTCACTTGTAGTTAAGTTGTTAACTTGCATGTTCTTTCGCCTTACCTCTAGTAACGATCTAGTTTAGGGTTCTTTGGCACATAGAAAATTTTGAATAGGACATGTTTGATTAGTTGTTGGACCTTATGAGTGTGCCTAGGAACCCTACAGTGGTATCAGAGCCTAGCTAGAGCTTTAGGCGATGTGTAGACGATGTTAGAAGTCCGATCGAACCCGAAACCCTAATTGAAAACCCTTCGCGGTACAATTTTTCAAAACTGTGATTTTTGTGAATTAAAAATATGCAGAAAAATCAGCAGAGTTTTCTAAGAATTACTGTGCAGCACGTGACCCCAACTCGTCCAAGGCGCCGCGGAACCGCGGCCGTACCCTAGGTCATGCGGCGGTTCCGCGGCCATAAAGTGTCCTTTTGCTTCACTGTTTGCATAGTAATGTCCCTTTGTGATTCCTCTGTTTTCTGGATAATTTTAATTTCTACTCAAGAGTTGAGTTTTTTGGGTTGTATTGGGGACTCGGTGTTTCGATCAGAAAGTTTAACTCCGTCTATGTGTTTTTCCGGATAATTTTAGAACGTGTTAAAAAGTTCGACCGGATAAAAATACCCAATTTTTCCCCTGCCGGAAAATTTCCAAGTGTTGGATTTTTCCGTGGTTTAAGAACGTTCTAAGTAGTGCAAGTAACGCGATGGACCCTCTAGAAGACAACAAACCTTAACTCGATTATGTGACCGTCTTGAACTGCCCTTTGAACCTTCGGGTTTGGGGCAGTACGGCGTGCCACACGTGAGGCGTTGTCTTGACCCTTCTACGGCTGGACCGTTGGTACTGTGGTATGAAGTGAATGTTCTTAAACTTATTTCATCTGTTGAGCTGTTTCGGGAAAACTTGGGTGTTTGATTGTTCGATCGGAAAGTTTAACATTTTCTATTTATCTGGAATGTGATACAATATTTGGAATCCACAAGTAGTTATGAGATAACTGAATGAATGTTATAAACATAGCACTTTAGTCTCACTTGATCGGTTGCCACGGAATTTTCATGTGATCAAAAGTCCGTCGCAATCACGTTGAATACGCGGATACTCGCCGGGTAAACTTAATAGATAGCCACACCCCATAGCTCCGACCAAGTGACTGTAGGAGAACCCCGTCGCCAAAAAGCATCCGTTCGGATGCTCGCGGCAGCGGTGTTCCGCCTTGGTGCACTTCGTCGACGGCATCGGGGGTGCGGCTGCCTACTAAAGTTTGCGACGAGCATTTGATCAAAATGTCGGGAATCTTGTTGAATTGCCCGACTTGATATTGAAAAGAGTTTTCGATAATGAGACTAAAATATGGGGTTTATAATTGTTAGGCATGCGATGTCTAAGGAATTCATTTGGTTAGGCATGCGATGTCTATGTAGGTTGCGGATTCCAACTGTTGTAGTTTTACACTTTCTTTTCTGCGACCGTAAGTGTAATATGTGATATCGCCGGTTTCGTTGCTATATGTCAACGACAATTGGGATGGGCATATTTACTTACGTTGATGACATGTGATGTTATGTGTTGCTGGATATGTTATATTGGATCGTCGTGTTTGAATAGCCGGGTTTTTTTTATGTGAGATGAGTGTTTTTTCATTTTCATTCATATAAAAACTTGTATGTAATATTCTTTTATTGGGGCACTTCCAGGTTGCGGATGATGTCACCATTTGTATATTATTTACTTTTCCGCATTAGGATAGACCCAAGGAGGGGAGCACAAGTAACCGGGTTGTAGGATCCAGTGGGAGACCAACTCGAGGAGTCGAGTCCGGGTCTCCTAACTCTAGAATTGGTAGGGTTGTTTGCCGCTCTCGTAGGGGTCTAGGGGTGTGGGAATGGCTATTCATCACGACCGTGGAATCCGTGTTTTATTCAGGCTCAAAATAAAACACGGATGTCCTAGTATATCCAAATTTCATATGATATTTTCTGCTGCGTTATCTGTGATGTGATCATGTGATTTGTTCAGATAGATATTTTATATAGTGTATATGATATATTATATAGACGTTGCTTATGTTTTACACCCGCGCTAGCCCTGCCTCGCTCTGGCGTTAGTTACCTAACCTAACGGTGCAGACGGGACATCGAGGCGAATACGGATGGCATAAGCGTACGTTATATTTATCTGTGATGTTTAGGTGGACTTAAATGATGGGACTTCATTAATGTGATTAATGAAAGAAAATAAATCTAAAAGATGTTGTGGAATCGAATTTCAGAAATCAGATAGCTACAGTTCTTGCTTTCCATCGTGGTGTTCCTTGTAGAACATCCTGCACCTTATTCGATAAGGAAAGGACCGAGATCCCTTCACCGGGAGTGACTCCTTTAGCAATAACTGGCAGATACTACAACCCTCGGTTTGTCTTTTGATTGCCTCTATAGTTTTTGCTTTGCACAGCGGTATATATGATATATCCTGCACCTTATTCGATGAGGAAAGAGCCGACGATCCCTTCACCGGGAGTGACCCCTTTAGCAAAACTAGAAAAGCCTAAAAAACACTCCATTTAAAAACCATTTGATTCCGCAACGAGATCAAGTTCAAAGCGTTAAAGGTTTTATCAAAAACCATTCGCAACCCTCTGTCATTTTAGGAAGTAGAGTACTTAGTATTCGTGCTGTGTTTGTTGACCATAGTCAAGGCACAGTGTACGGTAGCTAAGTGATGTCTTCCTACACCGCATATGATGCGATTAATTAGGACAGTCGCGTGACTTTGTTGACCTTAGTTAAGGGTCATGTGGGTGGGTCTAATTAATCACGAAATGACGGGTAGAACTTGACTAGTACTTATGATTTGTTGACCATAGTTAAGGTCATAGGTGCTAGGGGTAAAAACCACTATCGGGAGTTTCAAGTGTTGAAATTTGCAATGAGATTGCATACCTTCTATATGATAGTTGGATCCCGATACCCACTGCGAGTAATTGTTACTCCTGGGAGAGTTTTGCACTTTACAATTAGCCGATCAAGTAGGTGTCTAGAAAGGTGTCAACGGGGTTACGCCCATGGGAAAACAAGGTTTACTTTAATTAGGTCCGTGCGAAAGTACGGGGAACCTCCCTCAAAGTACCGACACTGGCCTGGCTGAAAGATTGGCGAACTTGTAGAGTGTAATTAATCCCGGCTAGTCTTTCCTTTTAGGGTTTGAAGGAAGATTTGATAAAAATAGTGGGAGCCATCCTGATTAGATAAAATATATAACCAATCTAATCTTGCAAGAGCGCATGCAGAGTGTTTTCTTCTCTCTCTCTCCAGGTAGCGACCATATCACGCCTTAATCAAGATAATAATATGGATGTATTGACCGAACCCACTTGTTATACTGAGCTGGGGAACGTTGGTCCCGCTCCAACTTATAATTGTTATAAGACAGAGCAGGAAATAGGGGAATACCAAAATTCCTATGCCGCCCAAACGAAGAAAGTGCATATGATACATCTCCTTCGGGTGTGTTCATTATAAAGAACTGTTTCTCAGTGTCTTCTACGTCCTAGGTATTAGATACCGGATCAGGATCCCGCAAATGTAATCCGTTACATAGGGCTACAGAAAGGTAGAGAACTGAGTACGGGTGATAAGTTTCATGAGACAGAAAACGGTGCAAGTGTTGCAGCCAAGTCTGTTGGTCACTATCACCCTGTATTACCAATACATTGATTCTGAACAAATGTTATTAGATACCGAACCTGATATACAAAATCATATCAATCTCTTTATTTGTTAAAGAAGGATATAATTTTGTATTGTTGAATATTGTTTTGAACATTTCAAAAGTTGATCGGTTCAGGCACGTTATCTAATAGCATTGACGTTCTAAATCAAACTACAGTTCCTAGTATGCAGAACACACACAAGAGGAAAAGTTCAGAAATGAACGAATCCTTCTTGAGGCATTGTAGACTAGGTCATATCAATGCGACCCGACTAGCTTAAGTTACATTTTAGATGTATATTTAAATCAGTTTGAATTTACATCTTGTGAAACTTGCCAGTCATGTCACAAAGATCAAATGACCATAGTTCTGTTTACTCGAAACAGAGAAAGAGTTAGTGAACTCCTGGGACTGATACATAGTGATGTATAAAAGTCCCAGTCTACATATGCCAAGACTGGTTCTTTGTACTTCCTTACATTCACTGATGATCTCTTAAGATTCGGACACATGTTCCTGTTGAAACACATGTCTGAAGCTTTTGAGAAATTCAAAGAATATAAGTCAGAAGTAGAGAACCAATACAGGTATAAGTATTATGTCCTATAATGAGATCAGGGAGGAGAATACTTGTGCATGGAATTCCTGGACTATTCTAAAGGAGAATGAGATTCTCTCTCAGTGTTACTCCTCTGAATACACCACATCACAACGGTGTATCGGGGCGGAGCAATCACACCATATTAGATATGGTGTGCTCTATGATGAGTACTATTGAGTTACCTATTTCCTTTTGGGGTTGTGCACTTGAGAAGCTGCATACCTATTGAATTGGGTTCGAATCAAATCAGTGCCTACCACTCCATATAAGATATGGTATGGGAAGAACTTATCTCTTAAGTTAAGATTTGGGATTGTCCGGCCTATGTCAAACGCAAAATCCGGACAAGATCGAGGCAAGGTCAGTTCTGTAGAACTGGAAAGGTTCCAGCTATACAAAACTTCAGCTGATTTGATAGGACCAAAGGATTCTATAGTCCCCGACGAACCTCAGCCTCTCCGCCGATCTGGTAGGGTTCCTCATCCGCCTGAGAGATACTTCGGTTTCTCGATGACAGTGGGAGCGAGAAATGCATCATGAGATGATGACCCAACTAGTTTCGAGTGGGCCATCAAGAGTAGGGACTCTGTAAGAATGGCTGGATGCTTAGAGATCTGAGATGGAATCTATGCACACCAACAAAGTTTGGACTTTGGTTGCTATATCTGAAGGGTTAAATCCCCATCAGGAGCAAGTATATCTTGAGAAGATTACTTGGTGTAGATGGAAAAGTTGAGACTTTCAAAGCTAGACTTGTTAAAGGTTTTCGTCATCGACCAGGCATGGATAATGATGAAACCTTTTCCAGGGACGATGCTTAAGTCCATCCAGATCCTACTTGCCATTGCTACATACCATGACTACGATATCTGGTGGTTGGGTGCCATGACTACTTTTCTAAATATTGATTTAGAAGAGAACGTCTATAAGTACAAAGCCAGAGGGCTTCGTAAACAGTGGGAGCAGCGGAAACGTGTGCGAGTTGCTTTACAAATTAAAGTAGGCATCGCGGAGTTGGAACATCTGTTTTGATGTGGTAGTCAAAAAGTTTGACTTCATCACAATGGTAGATGAACCTTGTATATCTAAAAAGGTAGTAGAGAGTAAGGTGGTGATCCTCATAGAGTACGTGGATAACATACTCTTGATAGGAAAAGAGTTTCCTATACTACGCACGGTCAATCTCCTCTTATCACAAGGATTCTCCAAATAGGATAAAGGTGATACCTCCTAAATCCTGGGTTTTGGATCTACGAGTTAGATCTAAATGGATGTTAGGGTTCTCACTAGGTTTAGTGAGATGGTATCAATCGATCCTGGGGAGAATCACTGGAAAAGTTCCAGGGTGATAAGGACGACTGAATGTCAGTCGCAGGCATTGTCTTTACCCTCAGTAAAGGAACGGTATGTTGGAAGAGTTCCAAGCTAGATACCGTGGCAAACTAGACGATAAAGGCTGGTAACATCGCTATTAAAGATACTACCAAAGAGGCAGTTTGGGTGTATATTAGTTTATGAGATGAACTAGGTTCCTACCATTGTGTGACAATGGAAGTGTGGCTTTGGCCCAGGAACCCCAGTCCCATCAGTGACCCAGACATATTCTGAGGCAGCATCACCTGATCATGGAGATAGTTGATCTCCAGGGTGATCGAGGTTAGGAGAGTAGACTCAGAGGACAACACGGCGGATCCACTCACAAAGGCCTTTTCCCAAAGAGAGACTTTTATGGGATGGTTGAGTATTAGATACTGCAACCAGTGCTACAGATAGCCCTAGTACAAGTGGGAGATTGTTAGTTATATGTATGCCCTAGAGGCCATTACTGTACATAGGATGTATATTGTAGTGGATGCTGGGACATATATAGGTAGGACTTTCTTGCTCGACATGATAGTACGCTATCTGGTTGCTCTTTATCTTAACATGTATACTTTCAGTCTCTCTATTACATGTTGATAAAGCCCTTAGGATGTGTACTCGACTTCCAGGACTATGATGTAGATCATACTAGTGGGGCCTGGGTAGTCCATAAGTACATCCTTCAATATTCCGAGTCGTGGGAATATCGAGACGGGGCATCGATATTCTAGAGTAGACTAGCGTATATCTTCTCGACCCATGTGATGGGCGATGGATGATCCCATATCCATTGGTGTTTGACATCAGAGATGGTATGCGGGTGCTCAGTGAAGACTGGGTACACTGAACGGACTCACCGAGAACTCCTAGATGGTATTATACCTCACGTCAGATGGAAGTTCTCTGGTGACACTGGTACAGCTTAGTCTGTTGACCCGAGATCGTCATAGAGTCTTGTGTGTCTCCCACTGTGCTTTGATTTCCACCCTACCATGGCTCTACCGAGTCGTGCAAACATGTGGTTTTTGGATACAGTCCCGATTCACATGGAGGCAATGAGCGATAGGAGGGGATTCGTCTCTCCCGGTATTGGGGGTTGATGTTGCGCTATGCTCGACTGGCCATAACTGGAAATCCCTGGCCAGGGTTGCAGTGATTTACTGGTAAGTGTTATCAGTAGTTTCACGCTTGTTATGGACCTTACATCGGCATGACTTATCAAGCTACTGGGGTCTGACGTTTACCACCCCTAGGCGAGATATGCAACATATCAGACGAACAGACCGGACTGTACGGTAAGTGTTACTGGTTGGATTCACAGGAGTGTGAGCGGGCTTGCTCGTTGATCTTCTGATCGCTCAATACCCAGGTGGCCGTTACGTTTAGCAGACCGCTTGCCGCTTGTGAGTGGTTGATATGATCATCACCTACTGCCGGCGTATTGACGAGTCTTTAGAGTCCTACACAGAGGTTTCCTGGCTCAAGCGAAACGAAAAAGGAGCGCATATGAGATATGTGCGGGACCGAGAATAATACCAGTATGTGATACTGAATTCTATTCTCGCGATTCGTATCATCGGACGGTTATATGAGATATAGCCGGGTTATCGAATCAAGTTTTTATTCGATACATTGATACACTTGATATTAGTCGGTTATATGCAGTATGACCGGATCATTAAATCAAGTGTTGATTTAATGATTTAATGTATAATTATATATTTGATACATTACTTTACATTAACTATTATTGGTTCACTTAAGATTATTTTCTCACTTGTTTGTGCACATTGTATATATGATATATGTTTGTGCACTAGTTTGTATCATGTTTGATGATACATGCAAACTTGGGTGTGTGTTTGGATTACACCATGTTTAGTTAATGGTTAGGGTTTCATTTGCCTTATTTATTTATTTTATTTATTTACTTTTGGTTAAAACAAAATGGTGGTGGCTTTTCTCACTTTGGCTTGAAGCTTCATGAAGCTTCATAGCATCTTTGACAAAGTCTAAGCCATTTTGTTTTACCCTTTGACCTAACCATTTACCTAAACTATGGTTTACTCTCTACAAAAGTAAACTAACCCATGGTTGCTATATGATAAGAATCACTTGATTTATTATTTTCAAGAATTCATTATTCTTTCTTCTTCTTCTTCATCTTCTTCTTCAAGTGAAGACCATTCTTGAAAATTTCCAAGTGATGAAATCAAGTGAGAAATCCAAATCCAAATTGAACCCACTTCCTATTTCTTCATCCTCAACCACTTGCCATGTAGTAGAGTGTGTTATCTTCACATGTTTCATGACCTAGTGAAGATAGAGCTTGAGTTTGAGTCGCCTCGACGTAGATCATCTTCGGCATCGAAGTCAACGACCTAGCCCGATCATTTCTCTGACGAAACCATCACTAGAGTCCGGGATCCGATGATCGCAGTGGAGGGACGTCAACACGGAGCTAAAGAAGTGGAGGACCGGATCTACAAAGGTTGTATTTCCTTTCACTTGTAGTTAAGTTGTTAACTTGCATGTTCTTTCGCCTTACCTCTAGTAACGATCTAGTTTAGGGTTCTTTGGCACATAGAAAATTTTGAATAGGACATGTTTGATCAGTTGTTGGACCTCATGAGTGTGCCTAGGAACCCTACATACCCTACCACGGCTCAAAGGAGTCGTGCAAACAGGTAGTAGTTGGGTGCAGTCCCGAAGCACTTGGAGCCAGTGACGGTTAGACATGATTCGTCTCTCCCGGTATTAGGGTTTGATATCGCGCTGTGTCTAGGAGAGCCATTACACAAAGTCCCAGGCCAGGGCAAGCGAGATTGACTGGTAGGTTCCCAGTGTTATCTCAGGTGTTCTGGGCTACACTCCGACACGACTTGTACCGCTAGTAGGGGACTGACGTTTACCGCCCCCTAGGTCTGCCATGCGATGTTCTTAGACGAATAGACCGGACTGTACGGAGTTTGTCACATTCAGGCTCAGTAGGAGTTCAGATGGGTTTCACCTCGTCCGTCTTCTTGTCGGCATCTACCTGGGGACCGTTACGCACAGCTAGTGCCGTTTGCGGTCTGTGGTTAAACCCACTGCCAGCGTAGTGTCGAGTCTTTAGAGTCCTACACAGAAAGCTATTCGCCTTTAGGCAAAAGAGTAGAGGTCGCATGGTTTTGCGACAGGTCGCATGGTTTTGCGACAGGGTCCGGTCATATCCGTACACTTGTGCACGTTTAGTGTCCGGGCAGCTAACACTAGTGGGCTTTGGTTTAAGCTAGATCCTAGTGTACGTTTTGGGATTGGTTTTATCTCGTTTGTATTCGTGTTCCTCGGAACGCGGATGCGGGTGTGTATGCACAGTTGACAGAGAGACAGAGGCAGAGGATTCTCATTAGGGTTGTTGACTGTTGACAGTTGACCATTGACTTTTGCTAAACCATAATGAGAATAAGAAATATGATTAACAATAATATTAATTAAGTATTATAGTGACATGGTTGTTGAGGGGTTGACTTTGTTGACTTGTTGACTTTGTTGACCGGTTGACTAGGTTGGACTAGTTGACCATCATCATTACAATGGGTATCATTTCATGACAAAGACTTTTGCTTGCTTGTTTCTTTTTGCAAAATGAGTGCATGAAATGATATGGCCATTTTGACTTGAACCATCACATAATACTTGATTACTATTAATTGTTATGATGATTTTGGATTATGAGAGCTTGGATGGCAAAAGACTTACTCATTTTCTCATTTGCTTTCTCTCTCTTGCTTGAGCTCTCCCCCTTGCTCTTCCTCTTGCTCTCTCTCTAGCTTAAGGCAACTCCCTCTCATGAGTTGAGAAACATTGCCTTAGAGATAAAAGAAAACCCATATCACTTCTCTACTCATCCTAGTTCACAAGGTTTAGCAAACCAAGTGTTCTAGTTTCTTCTAGTTTGAAGAAGAAGCCAAAGGTAGAAGCTTTCAGGTGGATCCATCTTCGGCGCAAGGAGACGACGAGGTGAGGCCGATCCGTACACCGTAATGAGTTGAAGACGAAGGAGTTCAAGAAAGGTATAACCCCCTAACCGAGTAGGTAAAACTCCTATTTAGGTTGTTAGATAGTTGTTTAACAAAGATCCGTATTTTGAGTCCATGTTACCATCTCTTGAAAAATTGTTTTTCATCATTTCCGCAAGCCCGTAAGTACCGGGAGAGGTAACGTGGACTTACAGTGGCATCAGAGCCTGGTTAAACACTATCTAACATGTTAGCAAAGTAACCAGAAGTTCGATCGAAGAAAAAGTCGCGAAACGAACCCGTAAAATCAACTTTCTGCCGAATTTGTTTTCTGTTCCAAAAATGATAAATCTTATCTTAAAATTCGGCTCAGGGTTTTTAGAAGAAACTGTAGAAAAATGGTCCAATGAACCGATCAACGCGCTGCGGAACCGCGGCCGAGTTGACTCGGCCGTGGATGATTTTTCATGCAGTTTGTTCAGAGGGTTGTTTTGGGATTTTTACAACATGATTTTTTGCCCAGATTTTCCAGAAAGCAAAATTAGTTTTTGGGGCTTAAAAATCCGTATTTTGATCGAACTTCTAAAGACTTAAGCTGACGGGTATATATTTGTGATGTGTTATATGTATTGAACGTCCGCTAAGCGCTATACGTCGATTAGTGGGGGTTATACATATCAGTGATCTGTAATGTTGATAGTCTGTGTATATGAATTCATTGGATTGTCGCGGATGAATAGCCGGGGGGTTGTGAGATGAGAGTTTTCTTTTCTTTCAATTCATGTAAATTTGTAATTGATGTAATATTATTTTATGGCCGCACAACCGGGATAGGGTTGTAGCCGTCATTGTATAATTTCTTTTACTGTTTTTACTCCTAGGATAGACCCAAGGTGGGGTGCACAAACTACCGGGTATCTCGAAGTGCGGAGTGGCCTACTCACGGTGTTGAGGGAGGTTGCTTCGCTTCGGGTACTTGGCGGGTAGTTTTCCGCACCCGTAGGGGTCTAGGGTGGGGTCTTGGCTATTCATCGCGACCGTGTAATCCGCTCTTCGTTACAGGCTCATACGGATTGCGGATTCCTAGTATATCCAATGTGTTCATCTGTGATCTGGAATGGCTATCATTGCATGTGACGAATGTGTATATCTATATATGATATTATTTAGGCGTTGCTTATGTTTTGCATCCGCGCTAGTCCAGCCCCCGCTCTGTCGTTAGTTAAGTAACCTAACGGGTAATGACGGGGGCCCGTGGCGAATGCGGATGGCATAAGCGTACGTTATATTTTCGTTGTTTTCTGCAATGGTAGGATTAAATGATGGGACACATTAAAATTAATGCAAGAAAAATAAACCAAGTAAAAGTCGTTGGAACACATTCAAAACCACTCGGTTTCTTTTCAAAAAGAACTTTTAAACGCGAAGCTTAAGCCACTCCTTTTAAAAGCTATCTCATTCCTTCAATTATATCAAGTTCACTACGTTCACGGTTTTACCAAAACCTGTTAGTGTATATGCCCTAGAGGCCATTACTGTATCATACTAGTTTGTATATTACTTAATGGAAGCTTGGGATATTCACCTTGTATATATAATCTTGCTCAAAATAGTAGTATGCTACTTGGTTTGTTTCTACTTCAAATGTGTACATGTGTTTATTTTAGTATATCACCAATACACATTAGTGGAGCCCTTAGGATCTTTGCTTGATTACCGGCGATGTGATGGCAGTCACACTAGTGGGGCTGGGTAATCTATAAGCACATCCTTATGCAGGTCCCTAGTCGCAGGACTATCGAGACAGGGCATCGATACTCCGGAGTAGACTAGCGCATGCGCTTCTCATCCCAGTGTGGGAGACGGTCTGTCCCACAGCCGTCAGTACGTCATACTTGAGATAGTATGCGAGTGCACGTTAGGTTACGGGTACACTGGACAGGACTCGTCGGGAACTGACTAGTTAGTATTATGCCTATCGTCAGTTATCAGTTCCCAGGTGACATGAGTACAGCTTAGTCCGCTGACTTGATACTGTCACTTCGCCTCGAGTGTGTTCCCACTAGACTATGATTAATACCCTACCACGGCTCAAAGGAGTCGTGCAAACAGGTAGTAGTTGGGTGCAGTCCTGAGGCACTTGGAGGCAGTGACGGTTAGACAGGATTTTTCTCTCCCGGTATTGGGGGTTGACATCGCGCTGTGTCTAGGAGAGCCATTACATGAGTAGTCCCTGGCCAGGGCAAACGAGATATACTGGTAGGCTTCCAGTGTTATCTCAGGGTGTTTTGGGCTTCACTCCGACACGACTTGTACCGCTATTGGGAGACTGACGTTTACCGCCCCTAGGCCCGCCATGCGATGTATCAGACGAACAGACCGGACTGTACGGAGAATGTCACATTCAGGCACAGTAGGAGTTCAGATGGGTTTCACCTCGTCAGTCTTCTTGTCGGCATCTACCTAGGGACCGTTACGCACAGCTAGTACCACTTGCGGTCTGTGGTTAAACCCACTGCCAGCGTAGTGTCGAGTCTTTAGAGTCCCACACAGAAAGCTATTCGCCTTTAGGCAAAAGAGTAGAGGTCGCATGGTTTTGCGACAGGTCGCATGGTTTTGCGACAGGGTTCGGTCACATCCGTGCACTTGTGCACGTACAGCGTCCGGACAGTTTACACTAGCGGGCTTTGGTTTAAGCCAGATCCTAGTGTACCTTTTGGGATTGGATTTATCCAGTATGCATTCGTGTTCCTCTGTCACGACCCGAAAGAGCACGTGACTGGCCCTTGAACCATATGAAGTCTATAGGACTCCATCTGATCCAAGTAAGCCAAAAGCCCAGAAATCTAAAACCATTTTTAAAAATAAGTAAAGAAACTGGTTTAAAGAAGTAAAGAAAACATGTTTGAAATTAAGGTTTTTTAAATAACTAAGCCGAAAGTACGTTTTGAAAACAGTAAGGTCTTTTCTAAAAATTTCGGCAGAGTTTCTTTTGTAAAACTGGCCCCGAATGGGGTACAACAAGGATAACAATATATGCAATGATAAAGGCATCCCCAAGCGGGAGCTAGCTCTTCGTCAATTGACGGTCACAACCACACATGCACAATGATATAATATACAACGCCCAGTGGCGAGGATCAAATCTAAAAGAAAGCTCAAAAGCAATAAGAAAACCGCAATACTACTAAGCGCGACTCTAAGGTCGAATAATACATCACTAAGGTCTAGGTCTGAAACAATATACAAATTTTGGTTGATGGAAATTCTAGATACAATGAATAAAATAAATACAATGGTGGTTCTTGATGCGAAAGAATCCACCTACCAAAGCAATTCACCCGCAAGGAGGTAGTGTGCCAGAAATGCCGCAACGAAACCTGTACGGCAGAACCTGCAAGAACTGTGGCACAACGGGGGTGAGTTGCCAACTCGTGAATAGAAATATCTACAAGCAGAAACCGAATGCAAGACATAAACTTAGGTCAACAATCAGTAATATAACCACAAGAGTACATCTGAAGTATGATAAGGTGGCAAGGTAACATCTAAATATGTATGTAGTGCCAGGTACTCAGGTAATCACATGTCATCAGTATAAGGTATGTCTGCATGAAGTAAATATGATGAAGTATCAATGATATCAAAACACATATATTAGCGTCCCATACCACTAATATTGGTGTAAGGGTATATATAACAGCGCCCTCATACCTTGTTATATATACAAAGAAGTATGATCAGTATAAACCCAGTCTGTATATGAATCCATGTCTGTATATATGTGGAACCCGTCCACCCGTCACCCACTGACAATAAGCATCATGTATGCAATGCATATACAATAAATATGGGGTAGGGGAGATATAATATACCATCGACCATAAAGGCCCCGAGCACATAGGCTCCTCTCCAATCGAGCTCATAGGCTCCGAGCACATAGGCTCCCATCACATCGAGCTCATAGGCTCCGAGCACATAGGCTCCTCTCACATCGAGCTCATAGGCTCCGAGCACATAGGCTCCTCTCACATCGAGCTCATAGGCTCCGAGCACATAGGCTCCTCTCACATCGAGCTCATAGGCTCCGAGCACATAGGCTCCTCTGCATAGATCATCATGATAATATATTAAGTATGCGTATATATATCAGCGTCCCATACCACTAATATATATATACTCAGGAGTAAAATAATCCAGAATCATCATATGCAATCATATCACAGTGCGAAATCCATGAATTATAATACATGCTATATGAAACACTAATATGAGTATGAAACTTTGTAAAGGCATATACACAAGGAATATGAATCAATAGCATATAAGCATGCAATGCAATGCGAGCCGTAGAATGAATAGTAAAAGAATAGTAACGCGGCCTGCCATTTGAAATAAGCATGACTCGGGTCTCGTTTAACATCTACTAAGAAAACTACAGATCTAAGTATCAGGTCAAACAGGAGGGGTAGGTGTGGAAGCCACCTAAATCTGTTTCGGTAAATGTATAGATATATAGTCGGTGATCCCGCCTCAATAATATATCGTAGTACATCCTCGAGTTATGAGTGCGGATCTATCGTCATATACCGGCTCGTACGGTACATCATCGTACGGTATCCCAATAGCTGGGTACGGGTCAACATCTCACTATCTCATCACATAAAAGGTATCACCATCATCAGATCATATAATCCGGGATACTACTCTATGTCTAGTACAAATCGATACCATCAATAAAGTATGCATGCGGGGGTAACACATATCCCAAGCCCGCAAGAATCACAAGTCATATCCCAATATGAATCATATCAAATCACCGATCTCGCGGCACCAAGCCCACATCATCGACTCATCTCCAAAGTCATCCCATATCATCAAACACAGTGCAAGTATAAGTAACATGCAAGGGTGTGCGTGTAGGTGTAACTCTATTCTAGGGTTCGCGACTATGAACTACACTAGTCACTTCTAACCCTACACTATCCATAATACACCTAACTATCACAATAAACTACATAGTAATCTATCTACGGACTGCGGGGGTGCTATACGCCATCCACCCGACTTCCCCCTGTAGATATAATCTACTCACCTGCATCATCATTTGCGGACGTCACCACGCATTTGCTTGTCGTCCCGAAGTCTTCATGGGTACCTACACATCAAAATATCGTATATGCGCATTAAAACCAAATCCAAGCTAAAACGGCGCATGAAATCCAAAACGATACGATAAGGGGCCTATAGGTGAGAACCTATGGCACGCCTTCAAAACTATCAATAAATCCTCTATATCGTCGTATAAACGCCAAATAGTCGAGGAAAAACACAATCCACAATTTCAGAATCAAAAATACGGAATACGGAAACACGAATCCAAAATAGCAACTTAGGATATATGTCCCAGATTTTACCCTAGAGAGAATCTGTCAAAACTAGAAGTACCCAGGGCCAAGAATTGAGGAAATGGGGGCATGCACGCAAAACGAGAAAATTCCTCTCTGGTCTGGCCGCAAATTGCGGCCAGAATGAGGATTTCGGCGGCCGTACGGATGAGTTAGGGGCTAGGGTTTGGGGTGTTGGTTCAATGGTGCCTGCACATGTCACTGTTCACTCAACTTTATTTTCAGGTGTCTCGTTTGATAGCAGATTTAAGTTAACCTTCACAGATTTCACCATTTCCCCGATATCGATTTCTAAAATCCGTATTCTGGTTCAAGCTTCAGGTTTTGGGTTCCAATTCATACACTAAGGTGTTGGTATAACCTTAACTGAGCTTAATTTCATAATACAACACAACTTCACTCAAACCCTAACTAGGTTTTTTCTCAATTCCACATTATCACACAATATCGATTAAATCTTAACATGGGTAAAGGGAATGCTATAACTAAGCTAATGGTTCAGAAAAATACCTCATTTGGCAACTCAAGAATTTTCTTGAGTTGCCCCTAGTGGCCAAAATCCTTGCTTCTTTAGCTCCATGTGTAGATCTAGGGATTTTGCACATTTTTAATGAAATGAGTGTGAGGTTTTGGGGTTGTTTTAGAGATGATTTGAGGAGTTGAAGAGGGGGGAAAAGATGGAGGAGAGGCAGCAGCAGCAAGCATGGGAGAGGGGGAGAAAATGAGAGAGGGAAAAATGGCTAAGGGTTCAAGTCAATGGTCCATGCCTCTCTCTCTCACCTACTACCAATTCTTTATTCCTTTTCTCTTTTCTTTTCCTTTTTCCTTTTTCTTAATTCCAAAAACTTCTCACAAGAATAGTATCTCCAAATAACATGAAAGAAAATGCACAAGTGATAAAAATGATATGTGCAAGTTTTGCACGAAATTGCCAAAAACCCGATTAGCGATTTTTAATCGCGATTAGCACTAAATTAGTGTCAAACTAATCACAAAAACTTTAAAATGTCAAAATTCTCTAATTTACCCTATTTTAGAATTTTCCAAAATTTTTCTAACATTTTTCCTATTTATTTGCATTTAATTATAAATTTAATATTAAAATAATCAATAAAATAATATTAAATTATAAAAATTCCCAAAAATAATATTTTATCTTTTTGAAGTGTTACAATCTACCCCCCTTAAAGAAATTCGGTCCCCGAATTTAAATTTAAACCCCCAATACTAAAGCAATTTCAGTAATAATCCAATTTGTCGGGGCTCCGAAAACATCAATACATAAAGAATATCATAAAAATGTACTGCTCTACTAGAATCAATCCCCAAAATGCATATATAAGAATATCCTATGCGTCCGGTGCGCAAGGAATCAAAATCCATATATGTGTCAAACAGGTGTACAAAACAAAATCTAGGTGCAACTGGGGTGCACGAAACATCTGTCGTAGGCAACGTGTGTGCCTGACAGAAAAAAAATCAGGTGCATGTGACATGCACGAAGAATCCCGATTTAGTGCATCTGGCGTGCACCAAAATCGTATATCAAAACACTAAAAGTGCATGAAAACTATGCTGGAAGTGCAAATCAAATCACTGCATACGGTAGGCATGAAATCTCAATCAATATCATGAAACTCAGTCATCAAAACTAAATCATGCAAACAGAACGCCCGAATACCGAAATCCAAAATGACGGATACGTGATAATCGAATCACAAAATCACAAATCATTAATACCGTCGTCGGTAGTCCCTCCTTCAAGGTCGAGAAGGAGTCGGTGCATCCACTGCTAGCAGCGCAGGATATCTACTTGCCTCTTGCTCACGGTCTGGCGTACTCTGACTCTGGGTCCTTATTTTCTTTGCGGATTCCCTATCTCGCAGTCAATTGACTCATCGGCCCTGTCAGGTGTGCTAACGGGGACAATTCCGTTCTGGCACTTCTCTGGTCACCTCTCGGTCAATCCTCACGACCACTCGTAAGGCAGCATATCACTGGCGTCGGCCTCTGGCTCTCTGGAAGCACGTCACACATCTGATCCTGGGTGCAAACATCATTGCAGCAATGTCCCGGAAGGAATCCTGCTCAAGGTCTCTTCCGATCTCGCCTATGCCGAACCGTACAGAGGCTGGCTCTCCTGCATAATCTCTTCACACTCGAGAGACATCTGTGTCCTCAGCACAATATTTTCTCGGAAATTGGTCGCATCCCAACGCCTCTGTAAGCATATCAGGTCTCTCGTCTCGACGGGAAGTAATGACAGCTCGTCAGCGTCTCGCCCGAACCTCCGGTTCCACCTGTCTCTATCGCCGTCCACTATGACGTCACGCCGTGCTATCTACGCACTGCACTGTTCTCGGCCACGGTCAATCCGAAATCTCTCGCACGGACTCGAAATCGCGTATCCTGTAGCTTCATCTTTCTATAGAAGATGTCAGGCCGAACAGGTCCTCAGGAACACGTCCCAACCATCGGAGGAATACTCATCACTCGTCCGTCCTTGATCAATTAGCAACGCATCTGGGTAAGTTCCTTTATCCGCACCTGGTCAACTACCTCGTCGACAATGCCGAACTCTGTCCTGCTGGGTGCGCGCAATACGACCACTCCTGGGTCTAGGTCTGCTCGTATCGTTTTCCAGAAGGGTCCTGTCGAGGTTCCTTTCTCAAATCTCATTCCTGCCGAATTGCCCGGAAGTCATCATCCAATGCTGAAGCTAAAGCTTATTCCGGAACGGCTGCATACTTATCGCGCTTCTTTCTGGAAAATATATCCATATACCACGCCTCTGGATACGTATCACATCTCTGATGTCGGCGGAGTGGGACGTCATCTCGTCGAAATCTCTTGCGAACTCTTTTCTTCACTCGGCTTCCATGTTGACTGATTCGGACTCGTCTCATCATGGCTGCATGGACAGTGCTCCAACGGCTATCCTCGTATCTGGAGTATCCCAAGCAACGCATCCCATCACACGATATCCGAATGATGTCGAATCATCCGATCGACTCGTCAGAACTTCATAATCCCCCAAGAGATCAACATCATGGGTACAGTTTAATAGTATCGAGTACATGCCACAGCGTCGGTGGTCCAGCCGTAGAAGGGCAAACCCAAGCCTCACTAATGGCGCCGCGGAACCGCCGCAAACCCTAAGGTTCAAAGGCTTTCACACGGTCATTAAGTCGAGTTAGGGTTTCATTCTTCTAGAGGGTCCATAGAATCACTTGCATGTCTTTCCGTATACTTTAAACTTGGAAAATGGGCTTCTGACATTCGATCGTCTCTATCGACTCTCAACGAACCTGCATAAAGTCGTCTCTAGCTGGAAACAATCTATCTGATGACCTCGTATCGGTAAACAAACGAACCACATGTCCTAGTCATTCATCCTCAGGTGACTAGCGACTCGCTATCATCTCTCTAAGTATATGTTCACGCTGCAGTAGCTCCAACCATCTAGGCGATATCTCGTCATTTGCAGCAGCAACTGGCTCATTCGCCTGTACGCCGAACAGCGCCTCAATCCTCCAGGAAAGGCGACACATTGGCGGTCATCTCTGAATCGGTCTGCTCTAGACCTGAGTAAGACTCTCCACACTGGAAATCTTCAACTCAACTGGGCCCGGTCCGGCGCAAAATCGGACGAATCACTTTCGTCTCTCAAATCGGGTAGACTAGCTATCATCTGTCTCATATCTGCCTGAAAGCTCCGGCAATCTCAGCTCGTAAGCTTCGGAAGCGACATCCTGTCAATCTCAGCAACAGCTGGTCCATCTGTCTGCACAGTAGGCGACATCACAATCCCTGAGGTATGCTGTACATCAACAGTCCTCTCTCTACTGGCAGCTCTAACAATGGCCCGATCATCCGGTGCAAAACCAAGCACTCGCCTCCACTAGAGGTCACAATCACCAATACTAACTCGAGAAGTTCCCATGTCACCAGAAAACAGAATGGTCGGCCCTCGTACCAGACGAGCTCACACCGGCCGTAACCCTAGCAGCAGCCCAAACTGCGCTCAAACATGGTGACAGGAACCTCAATCGAGTATCGAAGAGAGCAGATCAATGGTAAGGAAAAGAACAATAGATCCAAAGTGAATACATGATCACGGGAAGGAACAACATCAATGGAGGTATGATCATGAACTAACAGAATCGGGGATCTCAAATGGATGTATAATCATGGATATAAAGAGAATCACTGATCTCGAAAATATGAACATCCTAAGGTTCCTTAAGCGGAGTGGCGTGTCGTAAGTATGCCGCGGAACATACCAACGGTACGTCACTCTACTTTAGTCACCTATTCCATTAACCAAGGGTCATCCTAGTACGACGAAAGTTCGGGTCTAATACCCCCTCGACCAAGTCTAAGTTCCGTAAGGTCAAGCCTAAGTTCCGTGTATATAAACGCCCTAGGCTCCACATAGTCAAACTTAGACTCGAACCAAGGTCAACCTAGCGCTCTGATACCAACTTTGTCATGACCCGAAATAGCACGTGACTGGCCCTTGAACCATATGAAGTCTATAGGACTCCATCTGATCCAAGTAAGCCAAAAGCCCAGAAATCTAAAACCATTTTTAAGAATAAGTAAAGAAACTGGTTTAAAGAAGTAAAGAAAACATGTTTGAAATTAAGGTTTTTTAAATAACTAAGCCGAAAGTACGTTTTGAAAACAGTAAGGTCTTTTCTAAAAATTTCGGCAGAGTTTCTTTTGTAAAACTGGTCCCGAATGGGGTACAACAAGGATAACAATATATGCAATGATAAAGGCATCCCCAAGCGGGAGCTAGCTCTTCGTCAATTGACGGTCACAACCACACATGCACAATGATATAATATACAACGCCCAGTGGCGAGGATCAAATCCAAAAGAAAGCTCAAAAGCAACAAGAAAACCGCAATACTACTAAGCGCGACTCTAAGGTCGAATAATACATCACTAAGGTCTAGGTCTGAAACAATATACAAATTTTGGTTGATGGAAATTCTAGATACAATGAATAAAATAAATACAATGGTGGTTCTTGATGCGAAAGAATCCACCTACCAAAGCAATTCACCCGCAAGGAGGTAGTGTGCCAGAAATGCCGCAACGAAGCCTGTACGGCAGAACCTGCAAGAACTGTGGCACAACGGGGGTGAGTTGCCAACTCGTGAATAGAAATATCTACAAGCAGAAACCGAATGCAAGACATAAACTTAGGTCAACAATTAGTAATATAACCACAAGAGTACATCTGAAGTATGATAAGGTGGCAAGGTAACATCTAAATATGTATGTAGTGCCAGGTACTCAGGTAATCACATGTCATCAGTATAAGGTATGTCTGCATGAAGTAAATATGATGAAGTATCAATGATATCAATACACATATATTAGCGTCCCATACCACTAATATTGGTGTAAGGGTATATATAACAGCGCCCTCATACCCTGTTATATATACAAAGAAGTATTATCAGTATAAACCCAGTCCGTATATGAATCCATGTCTGTATATATGTGGAACCCGTCCACCCGTCACCCACTGACAATAAGCATCATGTATGCAATGCATATACAATAAATATGGGGTAGGGGAGATATAATATACCATCGACCATAAAGGCCCCGAGCACATAGGCTCCTCTCCAATCGAGCTCATAGGCTCCGAGCACATAGGCTCCCATCACATCGAGCTCATAGGCTCCGAGCATATAGGCTCCTCTCACATCGAGCTCATAGGCTCCGAGCACATAGGCTCCTCTCACATCGAGCTCATAGGCTCCGAGCACATAGGCTCCTCTGCATAGATCATCATGATAATATATTAAGTATGCGTATATATATCAGCGTCCCATACCACTAATATATATATACTCAGGAGTAAAATAATCCAGAATCATCATATGCAATCATATCACAGTGCGAAATCCATGAATTATAATACATGCTATATGAAACACTAATATGAGCATGAAACTTTGTAAAGGCATATACACAAGGAATATGAATCAATAGCATATAAGCATGCAATGCAATGCGAGCCGTAGAATGAATAGTAAAAGAATAGTAACGCGGCCTGCCATTTGAAATAAGCATGACTCGGGTCTCGTTTAACATCTACTAAGAAAATTACAGATCTAAGTATCAGGTCAAACAGGAGGGGTAGGTGTGGAAGCCACCTAAATCTGAGTCGGTAAATGTATAGATATATAGTCAGTGATCCCGCCTCAATAATATATCGTAGTACATCCTCGAGTTATGAGTGCGGATCTATCGTCATATACCGGCTCGTACGGTACATCATCGTACGGCATCCCAATAGCTGGGTACGGGTCAACATCTCACTATCTCATCACATAAAAGGTATCACCATCATCAGATCATATAATCCGGGGTACTACTCTATGTCTAGTACAAATCGATACCAT
Organism: Agapanthus africanus; assembly: GCA_030015575.1. Lineage (NCBI taxonomy): Eukaryota > Viridiplantae > Streptophyta > Magnoliopsida > Asparagales > Amaryllidaceae > Agapanthus > Agapanthus africanus. The sequence continues at coordinate 570,260,713 of CM057342.1, forward strand.
CAATAAAGTATGCATGCGGGGGTAACACATATCCCAAGCCCGCAAGAATCACAAGTCATATCCCAATATGAATCATATCAAATCACCGATCTCGCGGCACCAAGCCCACATCATCGACTCATCTCCAAAATCATCCCATATCATCAAACACAGTGCAAGTATAAGTAACATGCAAGGGTGTGCGTGTAGGTGTAACTCTATTCTAGGGTTCGCGACTATGAACTACACTAGTCACTTCTAACCCTACACTATCTATAATACACCTAACTATCACAATAAACTACATAGTAATCTATCTACGGACTGCGGGGGTGCTATACACCATCCACCCGACTTCCCCCTGTAGATATAATCTACTCACCTGCATCATCATTTGCGGACGTCACCACGCATTTGCTTGTCGTCCCGAAGTCTTCATGGGTACCTACACATCAAAATATCGTATATGCGCATTAAAACCAAATCCAAGCTAAAACGGCGCATGAAATCCAAAACGATACGATAAGGGGCCTATAGGTGAGAACCTATGGCACGCCTTCAAAACCATCAATAAATCCTCTATATCGTCGTATAAACGCCAAATAGTCGAGGCAAAACACAATCCACAATTTCAGAATCAAAAATACGGAATACGGAAACACGAATCCAAAATAGCAACTTAGGATATATGTCCCAGATTTTACCCTAGAGAGAATCTGTCAAAACTAGAAGTACCCAGGGCCAAGAATTGAGGAAATGGGGGCATGCACGCAAAACGAGGAAATTCCTCTCTGGTCTGGCCGCAAATTGCGGCCAGAATGAGGATTTCGGCGGCCGTACGGATGAGTTGGGGGCTAGGGTTTGGGGTGTTGGTTCAATGGTGCCTGCACATGTTACTGTCCACTCAACTTTATTTTCAGGTGTCTCGTTTGATAGCAGATTTAAGTTAACCTTCACAGATTTCACCATTTCCCCGATATCGGTTTCTAAAATCCGTATTCTGGTTCAAGCTTCAGGTTTTGGGTTCCAATTCATACACTAAGGTGTTGGTATAACCTTAACTGAGCTTAATTTCATAATACAACACAACTTCACTCAAACCCTAACTAGGTTTTTTCTCAATTCCACATTATCACACAATATCGATTAAATCTTAACATGGGTAAAGGGAATGCTATAACTAAGCTAATGGTTCAGAAAAATACCTCATTTGGCAACTCAAGAATTTTCTTGAGTTGCCCCTAGTGGCCAAAATCCTTGCTTCTTTAGCTCCATGTGTAGATCTAGGGATTTTGCACATTTTTAATGAAATGAGTAAGGTTTTGGGGTTGTTTTAGAGATGATTTGAGGAGTTGAAGAGGGGGGAAAAGATGGAGGAGAGGCAGCAGCAGCAAGCATGGGAGAGGGGGAGAAAATGAGAGAGGGAAAAATGGCTAAGGGTTCAAGTCAATGGTCCATGCCTCTCTCTCTCACCTACTACCAATTCTTTATTCCTTTTCTCTTTTCTTTTCCTTTTTCCTTTTTCTTTAATTCCAAAACCTTCTCACAAGAATAGTAGCTCCAAATAACATGAAAGAAAATGCACAAGTGTGATAAAAATGATATGTGCAAGTTTTGCACGAAATTGCCAAAAACCCGATTAGCGATTTTTAATCGCGATTAGCACTAAATTAGTGTCAAACTAATCACAAAAACTTTAAAATGTCAAAATTCTCTAATTTACCCTATTTTAGAATTTTCCAAAATTTTTCTAACATTTTTCCTATTTATTTGCATTTAATTATAAATTTAATATTAAAATAATCAATAAAATAATATTAAATTATAAAAATTCCCAAAAATAATATTTTATCTTTTTGAAGTGTTACATACTCGGAACGCGGATGCGGGTGTGTATGCACAGTTGACAGAGAGACAGAGGCAGAGGATTCTCATTAGGGTTGTTGACAGTTGACCGTTGACTATTGACTTTTTGCTCAACCCTAATGAGAATATGATATGTGATTAACAATTATATTAATTAAGTATTATGGTGACATGGTTGTTGAGGGGTTGACTTTGTTGACTTGTTGACTTTGTTGACTTGTTGACTTTGTTGACCGGTTGACTAAGCTTGACTAGTTGACCATCATGATAACCATAGCTATCATTTCATGGCAAAGACTTTTGCTTGCTTGCTCTTTTGTGCAAAATGAGTGCATGAAATGATATGGCTATGGTTGCTTAAACCATCACATAATACTTGATTGATATGATGTGTTATGATTGTTTTGGATTATGAGAGCCAAATGAGAAAAGTCTTCTCTCATTCTTTGATGCTCATTCTCTCTCTTGTTCTTGAGCTCTCATCTCCTCCTCTTGCTCTCCCTCTCTTGACTCTATGGTTCACTTGTCTCATGAGTTGAGAACCAAGAACCATAGATAAAATCCCATACAAACTCTTCTCTACTCACTCTAGTTCACAAGGTTTAGCAAACCGAGTGAACTAGTTTCTTCAAAGTTCGAAGAAGGAGCCAAAGGTTGAAGCTTTCAGGTGGATCTATCTTCGGCGCAAGGAGACGACGGGGAGAAGCCGATTCGGACGACCATCGAAGCTTGAAGACGAAGGAGTTCGAGAAAAAGAAAGGTCTAACCCCCTAACCGAGTAGTTAGCAACTCGTAGTTAGGTTGTTAGTTAGATGTTTAACAAAGATCCGGGTCTTTAAGTCCATGTTACCACCTCTAAGAAAATCATTTTTCATCAAATTCCGCATGCCCGAAAGTACCGGGAGAGGTAGCATGAACTTACAGTGGTATCAGAGCCTAGTTAAACTCTATCTAACATGTTAGCGAAGTAGCTAGAAGATCGATCAAAGAAAAGTCGCAAAACGAACCCAAAACTGTCATGTTTCTGCCGAAATTATTTCTGTTCAAAAGTTGATAATTTTCATCTTAAAAATCGGCTCAGGCTTTTATTTGGATAACCACCAAATTTGGTCCCACGATCGATTCAAACCGCCGTGGAAACGCGGCGGGAGCACACTCCCGCCGGGGTTCCGCGGCCGAGTTGACTGCCGGGGTCCATCTTTGGTGCAGTGTATTTCTGGGGTTGTTTTGGGATTTTTGGAATATGTATTTTCTGACCAGATTTTCCAGAACAAAAATTTTGTATTGGGGGCCTATAAATCCGTATTTTTGATCGAACTTCTAAAAGACTTAAGCTGACGGGTTTTTCTGTGATGTGATATTTGTATTGAACGTCTACTAATCGCTATATGTCGATTAGTGGGGGTTATACAAATCTGTGATCTGTAATGTCATTGGAATGTGTATATGAATTCATTGGATTGTCGCGGGTGAATAGCCAGGGGTTGTGAGACGAGAGTTTTCTTTTCTTTCAATTCTTGTAAATTTGTAAATTGATGTAATAATTATTTGTATGGCCGCACAACCGGGTCGGGGTTGTAGCCGTCATTGTATAATTTCTTTTTACTGTTTTTGCTCCTAGGATAGACCCATGGAGGGGGTGCACAAACTACCGGGTATGCCAAAGTGCCGAGTGGCCTACTCACGGGGATGAGGGAGGTTGCTTCGCTTCGGGTACTTGGCGGGTAGTTTGCCGCACCCGTAGGGGTCTTGGGTGAGGTTTTGGCTATTCACCGCGACCGTGTAATCTGCTTTTCGTTACAGGCTCGTACGAATTGCGGGTTCTTAGTATATCCAATGTGTTCATCTGTGATCTGAAATGTCTATCATTGCAATATATCTATATATGATATTATTTAGGCGTTGCTTATGTTTTACAGCCGCGCTAGCCCAGCCCCCTCTCTGTCGTTAGTTAAGTAACCTAACGGGTAATGACGGGGCCCCGTGGTGAATACGAATGGCATAAGCGTACGTCATATTTTGGTTGTTTTCTGCAATGGTAGGATTAAATGATGGGACACATTAAAAGAACTAATGCAAGAAAATCACGCATTAAAAGAACTAATGCAAGAAAATAAACCAAGTTAAAGTCGTTGGAACACTTTCGAAAAACCATTCGGTTCTTTTCAAAACTAACTTTTAAATGCGGAGTTTGAGCCACTCTTTTTAAAAGCTATCTCGTTCCATCGATTATATCAAGTTCTCTACGTTCACGGTTTCGCCAAAACCATTCGTAGCCTTCCGTCGTTTCACATGAATAGTCAATAGTATTCAAGCTGTGTTTGTTGGCCAAAGTCAAGGCATAGTGATTGGTAGCTATTGGGTATTCATGTGCAGCATAGATAGATGCGTTGGTTTGGAACAGTCGTACTGCCTTGTTGGCCAAAGTCAAGGGTAGGTACGGGTGGATTCAAATTAACCTGGAGAACGACGGGTAGAACTTGATATGTGACTTATGATTTGTTGGCCAAAGTCAAGGTCATAAGAGCATGGGGCAAAAATCCACATCGGGAGTTTCATAAGTACTGAAACTTGCTAGCGTTGCATACCATTTGGAGTGTGATGATTCTGGTAGGATTCCTTCAGTTTCGTCACGCGATGATATTTAGATCCCGATCCTACTGTGAGTATATGCTACTCCTCGAGAAATTTCTCACTTAACGATCAATGCTATAAACCAAGTAGGTGTCTAGAAAGGTGTTAGCGGGGTTACACTCCCAGGGAAAAGAGGTTCTTAAATTAAGGAACTTCGCGAAAGCGTTGGAAAACCTCCCTCGAAGTACCGACACTGGCCTGGCTGAACGGTTAAGCAAGTATTGTACGGTGAGATTGATCCTGACTAATTCTTCCTTTTTGGTTTGAGGAGGGATTCGAGAAACAGTAGGAGCCATCCTGTTTAGATAAACTAAAAACCACTCTAAACTTGCAAGAGCATCATGCTGAGTGTTTCTTCTTCTCTCTCCTAATTGCAGCGACCAATCGACATGACTGGACTTAAGTTACTTCTAGATAAAAACATACTGACAGGGCCAAACTACAAAGATTGGCTCAGGAATGTCAAAATGGCAATCACTTACGACAAGCTGGGGTATCTTCTTACCACCAAAGCTCCCCCTGTCCCTGGTCCCACTTCCAGCGTCGCGGATAAGGAAATCCGTAAGACTTGGGAGATTGATAGCGCGAAGGCCAAATGCCTCGTGCTTGCCTCTATGGACAATGAACATCAGAGGAGGCACGAGAATATGGACCTGGAATCCATATTTCTTCATACAAAAGAACTGTATGGAGAGCAGTCTCGTATCGCAAGATACGAAGCGTCGAAAAAGTTATTTTCGGCAAGGATGGCCGTCGGATCATCAGTAGCAGAACACGTGCTTAAGATGATCGGCTACATTGAGGAACTCGCGGACCTAGGGACCATATTGGAGAGTGAGCTCTATACAGACTTAGTTCTCCAGTCCCTTCCTTCCACTTACGCCCAGTTTATACTGAACTTCAACTTGCAAGAAAAAGAAGTTGAACTTTCAGAGCTCCTCAACATGCTGAGGAGCGCAGAGGGCACCCTATAGAAAGGTAGGGAAACATCCACTTTGTTTGTAGGAGGATCATCTTCTTCTAGGTCCAAGGCGAAAGCCAAGGGAAAGAAAAGAAAGCCCCCGCCAAACCAAGAGGCTGTGTTAGTAAAGTGGATACGAAGGGAAAAGCTAAAGCAACAAAGAAAGCGGGGAAGCTTGTGGATAAGGAAGAATGCTTCTATTGTCATAAGAAAGGACACTGGAAGAATGATTACAGGGCCTGGAAAGCCAGAACACAGGAATTGAAGCAGGTTGCAGCTTCAGCTTCAGGTGTGTATGTTATTGAAAACTGTCTTTCAATAAACTCTACTTCCTGGGTATTGGATACCGGATTAGGATCTCATATCTGTAATTCTTTGCAGGCGTTGAGAAACCGTAGGGTTTTGAAGGCAGGTGACATGACCCTCAGAGTTGCGAACGGAGCTAGCATGGATACTAAGGCCGTGGGGGACTATCACCTGGGAATGTCAGATGGACATGTTTTGGTTTTGCGTAATTGCTTTTTTGTACCCAACGCAACTTGTAATATCATTTCTGTATCTTAAGTTTCTAAAGAAGGTTATGAATTTGCGTTTGTAAGTAATGTTGTAAACATTCACCTAAATCAAGTTTTGATTGGGTCAGGTACATTGAGCAATGGGATATACGTATTAAACCAACCACAGATTTTCAATGTCCAGAATACACACAAAAGAAAGTCTCTGGAAATAAATCAGACTTTCTTATGGCATTGTAGACTAGGTCACATCAATGAGAGAAGGTTGACGAAGTTGCATACAGAAGGATATTTGAATCCGTTCGAATATCAATCGTATGCCACTTGTCAATCCTGTCTCAAAGGAAAGATGACAAAGACTCCGTTCACTGGACACGAAGTAAGAGCGAGCGAGCTCTTGGGACTCGTACACAGCGACGTGTGCGGTCCAATGTCTACACATGCGCGAAGCGGTTATTCTTACTTCATTACTTTTACGGATGACTTCTCGAGGTACGGTTATGTCTTCTTAATGAAACATAAGTCCGAAGCCTTTGGAAAATTCCAGGAATATAAAAATGAAGTAGAAAAACAAACCGGCAAAAGTATTAAGATTCTAAGATCGGATCGAGGTGGAGAATACTTGAGTGCCGAGTTCCTGGACTATTTAAAAGAGAACGGAATTCTCTATCAGCTTACTCCTCCATACACTCCGCAACATAACGGTGTATCGGAGAGACGGAACCGAACCTTATGGGATATGGTACGGTCCATGATGAGTAACGCTGAGTTACCGCGATCATTCTGGGGGTATGGGCTAGAATCAGCTGCATACCTTTTGAACCGAGTTCCTACTAAGACTGTGCCTACTACACCATATGAGATGTGGTGTGGGAAGAGACCCTATCTTAAGCACATTAAGACATGGGGATGTCCAGTTTTTGTTAAAAAGCAGCATGCGGACAAGCTCGAGGCACGCTCAGTATAGTGTAAGTTCGTGGGATATCCAAAGAACTCCAAGGGATATTTCTTCTACTGCGAAGAGGAACAAAAAGTTCTTGTTTCTCGTCATGCCTACTTCTTGGAAACTGAGTTTTTGGAAACCCAGATAAGTGGGAGCACAGTAGAACTGGAAGAAATTCCAGAACCACGAGCTATTACTGAAAGCTTAGTGGAACCTGAGGGTTCAAAAGAATAGGACATTCCTACGCCGCTCCGCAGGAGTAGTAGGCAGTCTCATCCGCTCGAGAGATACTACGGTTTTCTCATAGACGGGGATAGAGAGGATTGCATCATAGATTATGATGAGCCTACTAGCTTCCAGCAGGCCGTTAAGAGCGTTGACTCGGTAAGATGGCTGGATGCAATGCGGACCGAAATGGAGTCCATGTACACCAACAAAGTATGGACGTTGGATATTGCTCCAGACGGGGTAAAACCCGTAGGATGCAAGTGGATCTTCAAAATGAAGATTGGTGTAGATGGACAGGTTGAGACCTAGAAAGCTAGACTGGTTGCAAAGGGTTTTCGTTAGAGACCTGGTTTGGACTATGACGAGACCTTTTCTCCAGTAGCTATGCTGAAATCCATTCGGATCCTTCTTGCCATTGCTGCCTTCCACGATTATGAGATTTGGCAGATGGACGTAAAGACCGCTTTTCTAAATGGAAATTTAGAGGAGTGTGTCTATATGGACCAGCCAGAGGGTTTCATTCAGAGTGGGAGCAGCGGAAAGGTGTGCAAGTTGCTTAAGTCCATCTACGGACTAAAGCAGACATCGCGGAGTTGGAACATCTGTTTTGATGAGACGGTCAAGGAATTTGGCTTCATCAAAAATCCAGATGAACCATGCATCTATAGTAGATTTGTAGCGAGAACTGTAGTATTCCTCGTTTTATACGTGGATGACATTCTCTTAATAGGAAATGACATTCCTATGCTACAATCTGTCAAGGGGTTCTTGTCGCACAGGTTCTCCATGAAAGACCTGGGTGATGCCTCATACATCCTGTGGATCCGGATCCATCGTGATAGATCCAAGAGGATATTAGGACTTTCACAGTCCAAGTACATCGACACCATACTGAAAAGATTCAGTATGGAAGATTCCAAGCGCGGTAACCTACCGGCTTGTCACGGGATCACCCTCTCTAAAGAGATGTCTCCCAAGACTGATTTGGAGAGGGATCACATGTCCATTATACCCTACGCTTCTGCGGTAGGCTCTATAATGTATGCGATGTTGTGTACCAGACCGGATGTAGCTTATGCACTGAGTGTGGTAAGCCGGTATCAGTCAAACCATGGGGAGAAACACTGGATAGCGGTAAAAAACATTCTCAAGTACCTGAGAAGGACTAAGGAGATGTTCTTGGTGTATGGAGGAAAAGACCTCCAGATCGAGGCCTTTGCTGACTCCAGCTTCCAGAGTGACAAGGATGATTCCAAATCCATGTCGGGTTTTGTCTTTACCCTCAATGGAGGGGCGGTGTGTTGGAAGAGTTCCAAATAGGAAACCGTTGCAGACTCGACGATGGAAGCGGAATATATCGCTGCATCTGATGCCGCAAAAGAAGCTGTCTGGATGAGGAAGTTCTTGAATGAACTTCAGGTGGTTCCGTCCATTGTTGATCCAATACCTCTGTATTGCGACAACAACGGGGCTATAGCTTTAGCGAAAGAACCCAGGTCCCATCAGAGATCCAGACACATCTTGAGGCGGTATCACCTGATCAGGGAGATCGTAGATCGCCACGATATCGAGGTTCGGAGAGTCGCTTCAGAAGATAACACTGCAGATCCATTCACCAAGGCCCTGCCCCAGACTCAGTTCGAGCGGCTGATCGAGATGATAGGTCTTCGATACGCCAGTACATGGCCTTAGTGCAAGTGGGAGATTGTTAGTGTATATGCCCTAGAGGCCATTACTGTATCATACTAGTTTGTATATTACTTAATGGAAGCTTGGGATATTCACCTTGTATATACAATCTTGCTCAAAATAGTAGTATGCTACTTGGTTTGTTTCTACTTCAAATGTGTACATGTGTTTATTTTAGTATATCACCTATACACATTAGTGGAGCCCTTAGGATTTTTGCTTGATTACCGGCGATGTGATGGCAGTCACACTAGTGGGGCTGGGTAATCTATAAGCACATCCTTATGTAGGTCCCTAGTCGCAGGACTATCGAGACAGGGTATCGATACTCCGGAGTAGACTAGCGCATGCGCTTCTCATCCCAGTGTGGGAGACGGTCTGTCCTACAGCCGTCAGTACGTCGTACTTGAGATAGTATGCGGGTGCTCGTTAGGTTATGGGTACACTGGACAGGACTCATCGGGAACTGACTAGTTAGTATTATGCCTATCGTCAGTTATCAGTTCCCAGGTGACATGAGTACAGCTTAGTCCGCTGAATTGACTCTGTCACTTCGCCTCGAGTGTGTTCCCACTGCACTTTGATTACTACCCTACCACGGCTCAAAGGAGTCGTGCAAACAGGTAGTAGTTGGGTGCAGTCCCGAGGCACTTGGAGGCAGTGACGGTTAGACAGGATTCGTCTCTCCCGGTATTGGGGGTTGACATCACGCTGTGTCTAGGAGAGCCATTACACGAGTAGTCCCTGGCCAGGGCAAACGAGATATACTGGTAGGCTTCCAGTGTTATCTCAGGGTGTTTTGGGCTTCACTCCGACACGACTTGTACCGCTATTGGGGGACTGACGTTTACCGCCCCTAGGCCCGCCATGCGATGTATCAGACGAACAGACCGGACTGTACGGAGAATGTCACATTCAGGCTCAGTAGGAGTTCAGATGGGTTTCACCTTGTCAGTCTTCTTGTCGGCATCTACCTGGGGACCGTTACGCACAGCTAGTGTCGCTTGTGGTCTGTGGTTAAACCAACTGCCAGCGTAGTGTCGAGTCTTTAGAGTCCCACACAGAAAGCTATTCGCCTTTAGGCAAAAGAGTAGAGGTCGCATGGTTTTGCGACAGGTCGCATGGTTTTGCGACAGGGTTCGGTCACATCCGTGCACTTGTGCACGTACAGTGTCCGGACAGTTTACACTAGCGGGTGTTTCCTGATTTAAAATCAGGAAAGCTTCTGGGAAAAGCTTCAAAAAGGGGCCACGTGCTTACACATGACCGGCAGTCACGTGTCGACACGTGACATATAAAGCGGCAGAAAAGGGCACATTGGTTCCCTGATCAAGTCAAGGAAAAGAGCTTCAGAAGAGGTCACGTGCTCCCACGTGACCAGGGTCACGTGTTGGCACGTGACGTTCAAGACAGCAGACCCGTTCTCCAGTTGAACCAAGGAAAGAGAGTTCAAACAAGGGTCACGTGCTCACACGTGACCAGGGGTCACGTGGTAGCACGTGACGTTTAAGCAGCAATCAGAAGACAGAGCGCAAGAGAAAGAGGAAGGCTCATTCCAAAAGGGGGTCACGTGCCCACACGTGACCATGGGTCACGTGGTCACACGTGACCGGCTTTCAAAGCCCATTTTGTCAACAGAATTAAATTCTGAAAGAGATTCAAATCTTCCCAAAGGAAAGCAACTATCTGGAGCCAATCGAATTAAAGATTCAAAGGTGATCTATCTATGGGAAAATCTCGGGTTTGGAAAGATTTCCCCTTTAAATCTAACCGAAATAATAAAGGGGAACCCCTGGATTTGAAATCCAATGGTGAATAAAATTCACCTAATAATCCAAAGGTCCAAAACGAATGATGGATGCAAATCAAATCTCTCAATGAAAGATTTATCAAAAAACTAATTATTCGGCTGCTTCTCCTATAAATAAGAGCCTAGAGACACAAAAGAAGGGAGATAGAGGATAGATAGAGATATACGCAGAAGAGAAGAAAAGGAGTGAGCTTTGATACTTTGAGGAATTGAGAGCTTCTGCAAAAGAAAACCCTAGGTAAGAAAGGGAAGGCTTCTTGAAAGAAGTAGAATTTGATTCTCAACAGAGTTTAACTCTGACAAAATAAGAACAGAAGAACATATTTCTTCTCTCTTCGGTAGAGGATCTGCAAAGTGCACATCTCCCCTTTAGGTTGAGAATTTAATTCTCAATGGGTTGAGATCCTGCCATGCAGATCCAAAACATGGAGAGGGAATGGAAAAAACGAGAATTTAATTCTCACAGAACTATAGGAATTTAATTCCTCTAAGATAAAAGTAGGGCTTGACCCTGTGTTATGGGAATTTAATTCCTTCAGAACAGAGAGAAACAAGGTTTAACCCTAATTAAGAACTTAGTTCTGTTGAAATCATGGGAATTCAATTCCCTTAATCATAATTTAACAGGGATTGGAAGTTTAGTTCCTTAAAAAGCTTTTATTAGGGTTTAACCCTATTCAGTTCTTCGCATAAATGAGGAATTTAATTCCTACAGAAAATTCAGGGTTCGATTCTACTCCAGAATATACGTCTTCGAAAGGAAGTAGGAATTTAATTCCTTTGAAAATTAAAGCCCGAGGAATTTAATTCCTGAAAAGAAAGATAAACAGATTCTCTAAACAATATACATGAAGGCAGGGTCACGTGCCACCACGTGACCCCCTCAAGAGATCTACAGAAAGCCCTTTGAAGCAGTCCCCCGTGACCCACGTGACCCTTGACAGAGGCTCTAATACATAGGCATATGAATGCCCGTCACGTGATGGCACGTGATGCCCTGAAAGATGCAGCAATTTCAGCAGAATAATTGCAGGGAGGGCGCTCTCACGTGTTGCCACGTGACCCCTCTTGCCTTAGTGTTTAACACTAAATCGAAACTCCCAAATCCAGTGTTAAAACGACTATTGGGCCTTAGTGTTCAACACCAATCAAAAACTTTACTTGCAGTGTTCAACACTGACTACCTCAGTGTTTAACACTAATTTGAAAGCCTTATCGCTGGTGTTTAACACCAATTACCTTTTAGTGTTAAACACTGACTTATCGACATCATTCCCAGTGTTCAACACTGATTACCCTGTGATGTTTAACACCAGGCTTTGGCCCAATTGGCCAGAGGGATGGAGGCAAAGCCTCTCCTGATTGGACTTAGCCCAAGCTGGCCATAAGTCCTCAATTCGTGATTAACTGGGCTAATGGGCTCATAACATAATTAATCAGTCTTGACCCCAAATTGGGCCAGGGACTACTCAAGCCATTCCGGTTCTAGGGTACATCTCTTCACTCCTTTGATACTTGGCATTGTAATCCCTCAATGTCTTCAAAGAAGTGACGGGTCCCGATGACCACTCATGATATGGACTGTGGGGTCCTTAAAACCCATGCAAAATTCCTGGTTACGTGGAATGCGAATAACGTCACTCTTTGACCCCGTGGAAAACGTCCAGAGCGGAGCCTGGTCCTCGTCTAACACGGCAGTGAACCCGTGTGAAGCATCCAGAGCACATACCGTACTGTGGAGTCCTTAAACCCATGGACTATGACGTCCTTAACCTTGACCGAGACGTCTTAAAACTACCCATGGACCGCAATGTCCTTAAACTACCCATGGACCGCAATGTCCTTAAACTACCCGTGGACCGCAATGTCCTTAAACTACCCGTGGACCGCAACGTCCTTAAACTAGAACAATAGAGCCCCCATATGCTCTTTTGTCGGACCTAAACGGTCCCGTTTAAGTTGATCTTAGCCTCAAAGATGGTTAACGAATCCTTAAACCTTCAAGCAGACTGGACTACGAATCCCCCTAATTAACCCTGGCTCGAGGGTACATCTCTGAACCCCTCTGACACCCGTCGTTGTAATCCTTCAACGTCGTCAGAGAGGTGACGGGTCCCGACGGCCACACACATACGACGGACCACTATGTCCCTAAAACTGGAACAATGGAGTCCAAACGCTCCTTTGTCGGATCTAAACGATCCCGTTAAGTTGATCTTAGTCTCAAACTAGACTAACGTATCCTTAACAAATGATTGAGTTGATCTTAGCCTCAAGTATGGCTAACGTATCCTCAAACCAAACCCCCAAACCCAAATCTAAGATAACGCGGATTTGGACTAGTCCACGCCCTACGGGCGACGACATAACTCGGTCTCCGTAAACGATCCACGGGCAATAAAACATAAAACAAACACCCGCGACACGAAGTGACCATCTGGAGGAGGAGAAAGTTGTTACCGCGATGCGGTAGCGTAATTAACTGCAGGGGCTTGCGCCTGCAGGGAAGAGCGTCCCCACAATCAAAAAAACCCCTCAAACGAGGGGGAATCTGACGAAGTCTGCTACATCGGACGTATCCGTTTAAACCTCCGATACACGGTGCCATAAATCAACTTGGCATCTTCGGAGGGGCAGACGGATAGCACCAATTAGCATCTGCCCCGAATCTCAGGCGAGACGCCCCGCGTCCACGCGTGTCCGTTCGGAGGGGAACAGATTCTGGCACGCCCGGTGGGACCTTTTCCTCTTTCCACTCCACACTTCGTGTGTCGTGATTCGCGAACCAATCGCGGTTCGCTGATAGTTGCCCTTGGGTTTCAAGATACTAAGAATTGGCATCTTGCTTACTGCAGAAAGCAAAGGATTGATGGCTTCTACTCCTGCGAAATTCTCCAACTGCTCAAACTGCAATCGCGACCAACGCTTTGCCTCGCCAGGAGGTATAGCCTATGGACCCCAAGCTGCTTCGTTGTTCACAATGCCGGTGGACCAGGTGACTCAAGCCACTACCGGATTGTTCTTTGGGACTATACTCCCGCCAACAAGCTTCACGGCGCCGGTACTGACAAAGGAAACTCTCAAGAAGTTGGTCTTTGACCGTCTTACCCCTGCCGCGGCTCCTCTCAACGAGTCGCCCAACGTCAATGCCTCGAAGGCTGCTTCTAAGAGGGTGGCCACTCCTGCCCCCGAAATCGTCAAGGCGACTTCTCCGGCCAAAAAGTCAGTCTTTACAAGATTGACGGCTTCAGCTTCCACTCCTGCTGCCCAAAGGACATCGGCCTTTGACAGGCTGACACCAACAGCGACCCCCCACCCACACAGGGGGCAAGGCGAAACCATTCTTACCGCTGACCCAACGCCGCCCGCTCGACATGCTCGACGTCGCCATTGGCGCCGAGTAAGGAAGGCTGGGGGCAACTCCCCCTCTGGATGGACTCCATCAGCCCCGGTGGCAGAAGTTAATGCTGCTGTTCCAACTGGGAACAGCTTCGAAATGCTAAATAAGGTGCGAAGGAATTCCCCTACTGCAGTGCTAAAGAGGTCTCCTCCCCCATCAGAGAAGATTGTGGAAATAAAATCAGACCAACCCCGATCTCCTCAACGGCTGTCTTCCAAAATCTATAAGGTTTGGCGGCAGGCCCGAGACTCAATCATCGACCCAAACTCCTCCCGCCAGCACAAGAAGCTGAAAATTCAACCAGAGGCTGGTCACCAGGCTAAACCCCGAAAAGCTGTCTGGACGCCCACCTCGACGGACTCCTCAACTCCCATGACTCCTAAAAGGAGGAGGCCAGAGAAGATCCCTCAACATGCAACGACGGCTAAAAGCAATGAGCCCAGACGCCCTAAGTCTGGGGGCACGGTGGTACACACTGTTTATATGGCTTCTGGAAAGGAGGAAAGCCGCACTTCTACGGGCCACCGACCGCTGACCCGATCCGTGACGAAAGCCCAGGAACAACAACAAAAGCTTCAGGAAATGATGAATGCTATGGCCGCGCTTACCGGGCCAAAAGAAAGCCCAGAAACGTCCTCAGACGCGCGCCGGGAGGAGGAAACCGACGCTGAGTTCCTTCGCCGGACACTGGAGAAAAAAGACAAAGAGGCTGCTGAACAAGCGGCCAACATACAACGTATGGGCCTTCTCTTCCAAGATATGATAGGAATGATGATCCAGTAGGACCTACCCGCTGAGGATCCCCCAATCGTTCTGGAAGACGACCGAGGAGAAACGTCAAATCCACCACCAGCCCTCTCAACGGCTAGGGAGGAGACGATCTCTAAAGCTGACTTGGCCGACTACATAGCCCAGCAAATCCGGGTCCATCATACGACTGAGGCAGCTGGTCAAGTCGTGAAAACGGGGCGGCCATATCCGAGCTGGTACGATCAAATCAAATACCCGCAAGGCTATACGATACCGAAATTCCATGTGTATAAGGGGACCGGCAATCCCCATCAACATGTCGCCCAGTTCCGGGCCCTCTGCGGTAACACCGGCGGGGATGACAAACTGTTGCTCCGCCAGTTCGTGGGCAGCTTATCAGAAACAGCGTTCGAATGGTATTCGGAACTCCCGAACGATTCTATCAAAACGTTCGCTGAAATGGAGTTGTTATTCACTCAGCGGTTCGCAAGTGCCAGCGAACGCACTCCAATAACTGCATTGATTAACGCCAGGGTAAAACCAGGCGAAACCTGGGTCCAATATGCTATACGCTGGCGGAATTTGTGGTCGAGATGCGAGCAACGCATTGAGGAGGCACCCGCAGTGGGCATGTTCGTGGGAACCCTAGACCCCCACGCAACTATCTCCCAGTTTATGATGTTCTTTAAGCCAACCACATTCCAGGCTTTAATCGACAAGTTGGCTCAGATGGACCAGATGGGTCATAGGCCACCTCCCTCGAAATCGGAACCTCGGAATGACAAGGGTAAAGGAAAGACAACCTTTGTCGCGAATGCCCAACAACAACCTAGCGCCCCAAAACCAGCAGATCAATTGGAGGAAAGACGCCGGTACTATAATGAGAAGATGAAGCGTCCCTACTCGTTCCCACGAGACAAGACGAAGCGGTTATTCGAGCTGGCAATACGCAACAGACTTATAAACCTACCAAATCCAAGGCGACCGCCACAACCCACCGAGGTGAATAACTCCAACTATTGCCCTTACCATCAAACGGTAAGTCATCCGATTGAAGATTGCTTCGTCTTCAAAGGATGGATCGAAGATCAATACCTCCAGGGGAAGTTTGTACTGTCCGAAAAGTGGAAGGTGAACCCACCACAACCGCATACTCCTAAAAAAGCAGACACACCGGGGGCAACCTGCTCCTTTATTGAAGGAGCTCCATGGGAGGTCGTGCTATCAACGAAGACTAAAAGAATGCTGAGAGACCTTCATGCGTGCCCTGCGATCGAATGGAAGGACCCTCTTGAACCTCAAATTATCCAAGGGATGTTGAAGCCCCGCACATTTACGAAGACTCGTGATAAGGGCCCAAATACTCACGCCCAACCGTCAAAATCTTCAAAGAAAAAGAAGAAGAAATCCAAGAAGCCCGCGAGGCTTGGAGACGAGCGAACGAACTTGCAGAAGCAAATCGATGCGCTGGAAGAATACAATCAAAAGGCGCGAACCCCTGTCACACTGCGAGAGTTCCTCGACCACATCTTTCAAGAGAGAGATGAAGGAGAGAGCTCGTCGGATGAATCCGAAAAGTATGTGGCGAGTTGTAACGTAATCTCCCATTCGTTTACCGATGACGAGGAAACTCCTAGCATTAAGAAGCTGGAGACGGAGCCCGAACCAGAGCGTGCGAGGCTGACAACTAATATGATCAATGCCTTCCTAGACGAGATTCGTCTAAAAAGTAAAGCGGATCAAGAGCGCGAAATGGCAACGCTAACGGGAACCAAAGGCGGGCGATTGAACAAAAGAGTTGATCTACCCCTGCCGGAGCAAAAGGCATCCGAAGTGGACAATAAAATATTCAAGACAAGGAAAAGGTTCGCCAAAGCCATGTCAATAGGAATGAAGCTACCACCTTCGGAAGGAAACATGCACGATGGGGCGGAGAGGCACCCTGACTATTGCGCATATCATCGGAAAATCTCACACCCCACAGAGGAGTGCGACGCCTTTAAGATATGGTGGCAAGGATATGTTGCTCGTCGGCAACATTTTAAGCGCATGAAACGCAAGAGCCGTCGAGAACGAAGAAGCACTGTCGACGGGCGCGACAGAACTACTGGCAGCTGTGACATGGTTAACGTCGGGGGGCCACAAGTTCTCATCTTCGGGAGCGACTTTGATTAAGAAATGACTCTGAGCCCCCTCTTCAAAGAATCCGTTTTAGGAAAAGAAGAAAAATCGGAAGCCTGCGAGAACATCCAGCTGCGTAATCGCACACTCCCAGAAAAGAATCTCGGGCCCGTGAGCAGAAAAGATAAGGGAAAGGACAAGGTCACCGAAGATATCACTTTAGATGACCAAGTCATGAAAGAGCTAACTACCAAAGACCATCCCAAAAAGGGTAAGGTGGACTATAACATCCTCGCGCACTTAAGGAAGCTACCCTCTCAGCTTAGCATTCTTGATGCCCTCCTGTTATCAAAAGAAGCGCGAGACTCACTAATTACGGCGTTATAAGAACCTGAGCAATTCCAAGCCTTCCTCGCCACTGAAAGGATGAAGGATGAACTGGAGGAAGTGCATACGGCCGACATCACTTTCGGCGATGAAGACCTCCTTCTCGGGACGTGCGACCACAACCGTCCCCTATATGTCTCCGGATACTGCCATGACATCAAGATAGGCAAAATCCTGGTGGATAATGGGTCCTCCGTCAATCTCCTTAATGTTCGGGTGTTGAAGGAAATCTGCATGAGTGTGCAACACCTCGCTCGTGACAAAATTACTATCTCCGGCTTCGATTCACAATCGTCACGGACTCTCGGATCTGTAATACTGACATTGCGCTTCGGACTTCTCGTCACAGACATCAAATTTCATGTCATCGACGCCAAGACTTGCTACAACGCCTTGCTCGGTCGTCCTTGGCTACACGAATATAACATCGTCCCTTCTACACAACATCAGTGTATGAAGTACTTTAAGGATGGTTTCGAGTATACCGTAACAGGAGAGTTAAACCCATTTTCTGTGAACGAAGTCCGCAAATACGAAGATGCGAAATACTTTTTTCCAGATTTCGAGGATACAGAAAGGTGTCACGACCCGGAAAACAAAACCGCCGCTACCATCCTTGTTTTCGGGAGCGATACCGAAGAGGAGGAAGAGATAGTTTATACAGGGCCATCTCAACGTAACCACCTGGGGGCGCCCGCCCCTATGTTGGTCTTCGGAAGTGATTCAGAGGATGAGGTTAATGCCGTGTTCTCCAATCGGCTGTCAATACAACCACCCCTTGGCGATGACCATAGTTTGCAAATCACCATGGTACCGCGAGAACACTACAAGGATCTCGACACGCTTCAAGCTCACAAGGTGCAAGACCTGCAAACGTTTTATGTCCCTCCCAGGCAAAGGGGTGAGAAGGTGATCCTATTCTACCAATCCTCAGAGTCGAAAGTAGAGAAAGAGATCTGGCGTGGCGTGGATGCTACACTTGACAGGCTCCAACCCATCCGTCTGCCTAGATACTATACAAGCGGATTAAAGAAGCTATTGAAGCGCCAGGGAGTGCCCTTAAAACAAACTGTTCGACAGGCTCGGTTCTACAACAGGATTTGGGATGTCCCCGGGACTCAACGCAAACTGCCCAACGGGAAAATGGAAACACTCGGGCTTGGATACGCGAGAACCGGAAAACGGGGACGTGCCCACAGTAGCTACGCTATATATACCTTTGATGAAGAAGAGGACGCCCTGTCAGGAGATGCCAACCCCTCATCAAAACTAGACCCCGCGATCAAAGCGCCAAGTCCGTCGTTTGAAGAACGAATGGGCAAGCCTATCAGGAAAGTGGATCAGAAAGTTCGGGAAGACCACAACCGCGAAATGGCCATCTATGAGAAGGCCAGGACGCAACGTCTATTTCGACAGGCTGCAAAAGACAAAGATGTTCATCCTTGTCAACCCGTCATACGAAAGGCCCGATGCGGAGACGGAAATAAGTCAAGAAGCGGAAAGAAGAGCCGACAACAACGACGCAGGATTAGAGGGCTACGGGTACTGCACAGCTCGGATTCGTCCTTCATAAAAAAGATGAGTCGAGCATACTCCTTCCCCCGAGACAAGACGGAAAGGTTACTCAAGCTCGCCCTAAAACATCAGATGATCACGCTTCCAGAGTCTAGACACCCTGAGCAAGCTAACAAGGCCTCCCGCTTGGGCTATTGCTCTTATCACCGAGCCATAGGACATCCTACCGAAGACTGCTTCACCTTCAAGAACTGGGTCGAGGACCAGTACCGACGGGGCAGATTCGCTTTATCCGACGGATGGAGGATAACGCCGCTACAGAAGCACGAACCCAAAGCCACAAGAGCAGAACCGGATCCACCTCAGTCCTGGGAGCAGACTCGCACCTGTTATACGATTATGATATTAAAAGAAGAGCCCGAGAGCGAAGATGACCTTCCCCGGTGCTTTGAGAACAGCGATGATGAGATAATCTCAGAATTTCCACCCGCTCCGAAAGAACTGGAAGACGGTATACATACTACTGCAGATAATCTCAGGAAGATTGAGTTGGGATCGGCAGATGACCCGTGACCGACATTTGTCAGCGAGCTGCTATCTGAAGAGAGAGTGGCTGCTTTAAAGAATGTGCTTCTACAGCATAAAGACTGCTTCGCGTGGAACTACTCCGAGATGCCAGGATTAGATCCGGAGATCGCTGTGCATAAATTAGCAATATCCCCGGATATCAAACCAGTCAAGCAGGCGCCAAGAAGGATGCGACTCGAGCTTGAGATGAGCATCAACGCCGAAGTCAAGAAGCTGATCGATTCTGGATTTATCCAAGAAGTCCAATATCCCGATTGGATCGCCAATATCGTCCCGGTAATGAAGAAGAATGGGACGGTACGCATATGCGTGGACTTCAGGGATCTCAATAAAGCCTGTCCAAAGGATGATTTCCCGGTACCGGTAACCGAGCTAATGATAGATAACACGTCCACTCACGGGATCTTCTCCTTTATGGACGGTTCCTCAGGATACAATCAGATAAAGATGCATCCCGAAGACCAGAAGCACACCGCTTTCCGGACCCCTTTGGGTATATTCTGCTACAGGGTCATGCCCTTCGGTCTAAAGAACACTGGCGCTACTTATCAAAGGGCCATGACAAAGATCTTCGACGACCTCATACATGACACCGTCGAGTGCTATATCGATGACCTCGTAGTAAAGAGCATGTCATACGAAGATCACTTAAAGCATCTGGAGACTGTGTTTCAACGCCTCCGGCAATATAATTTGAAAATGAATCCCCTCAAATGCGCGTTTGGAGTCTCCTCGGGGAAATTCCTGGGATTCATCATTCGGCACCGAGGTATTGAAATAGATCCATCAAAGATTAAAGCGATCATGGAAATGCCTCCGCCAAGAACCCTCAAACAGTTGCGGTCCCTCCAAGGGAAGCTCGCATACATCCGGCGATTTATCGCCAACCTTTCAGGAAAGTGCCGTACTTACAGTCACCTGATGAAGAAGGGAACCCCATTCGTCTGGGATAAAAAATGCCAAGGTGCATTAGACGAGATCAAGCAGTACCTGCAGAACCCGCCGGTATTGGCTGCGCCGGTCAAGGGAAAACCTCTCATTCTTTATACAACCGCCCTCGAAGGTTCCTTGGGCGCATTATGGGCACAAGAGAATGATCAGGGGAAAGAGAGAGCACTCTACTACTTAAGTCGAGTTCTACTGGGGGCAGAAAGCAATTACTCTCCCATTGAAAAACATTGCTTGGCGTTAATCTTCGCGATAACAAAACTCAGGCACTATGCGTTGGCACATGAAGTCTGTCTCATCTCAAAGGCGGACCCCCTTAAATATCTGATGTCAAAAGCCATATTGACGGGACGACTCGCTAAATGGGCCCTGCTCTTGATGGAGTTCTCGATAACATATCAACCCCTCAAGGCAGTGAAAGGCCAGGCTATTGCTGACTTCCTCGCTGAGCACCCGATACCGGCCGACTCTCCTCTGAACTGTGATTTGCCGGACGAGCATGCATTTGATGCGATTAGCGGCGGAAACACCCGATGGGAACTCTATTTCGATGGAGCGTCCTCCGTAAAGAAACCGAAACAAGGTATCCCAATGATCAAATCGGGGATAGGCCTCATCTTTGCGACTCCACAAGGAGGGATAATGCGCTTCGCCTTCTCCTTAACAGAGCCGAGGACGAACAATGAAGCTGAATACGAAACTTTGATAGCAGGCCTCGAACTTGCCATCGACATGGGAATTGAAGACCTCCTTATATACGGGGATTCTCAGCTGGTCGTTAGCCAAGTAAATGGTGACTACCAAACGTGCAAGCCGGAGTTGGTGAGGTACGGAGAAAAGGTGCAACAACTATTGACCCAAATTCCCTCTTACACTTTAGAGAATATACCGCGCACGGAAAACAGCAAAGCAGACGCGTTAGCCAAACTTGCTAAAGAACTGGCGGACGAAGACCTCGATGATGTAAGAATCGTGGTACAAAGCCGTCGAGTGCTCGCCCCGGCAGAGATACCCCCGGAATTATATAAAGAGGGAACAGCTGAGCAGGCGACCCTACAAATAAAAGATCATGAGAAGGCCGAGGACTGGAGAGAAGTCTTCATAGATTACTTCAAATTCCACCGAATGCCTGAAGAAGCGTCCATAAGACATCAGCTCGTGAAACGAGCTCTGTCTTTCGCATTCGTCAATGATACTCTATACAGGAGGTCATTCGATTTTCTGTGGTTGAGATGCCTAGGACCTGACGAAGCGAGGAGGGTCGTCCAAGAGGTTCATGACGGACTCTGCGGTTCCCACCAAGCAGGACCCAAGATGAAGTTAAAGATAAAACGGATGGGCTACTACTGGCCCACAATGATGCAGGATTGTCTGGAATACGCAAGGCAATGTCATTCATGCCAAATTCATGGAGACTTTATCCACCAACATCCAAATCCACTACACCCAACGGTGGCCAGCTGGCCATTCGAAATGTGGGGAACTGACATAGTTGGCCCCATCGAGCCAGCATCGTCTCGGGGATATCGTTTTATCCTGGCGACAACTGATTACTTCTCCAAATAGGCAGAAGCAGTACCACTAAGGGAAGTGAAGACGGAGAATATCCTCCATTTCTTCAAGACGCACGTCATCTATCGGTTCGGAACCCCCCGGCGGATTATCTCTGACAACGGGCCGGCCTACAGAAGCCATAAGATTAGCCGCTTCGCGCAGCAGCACAATATAGATTGGAGGTATTCTTCAATTTACAACCCACAAGCTAACGGTCTAGCCGAGGCCTTCAACAAGACCTTGACGAAGATCATAAAAAAGACTGTTTCCCGGATAAGAGAGACTGGCACGAAAGGCTGCAGGAAGCCCTTTGGGCTTATCGAACTACATTCAAGACGGCCACGAACACAACGCCGTACGCGTTAGTATTTGGCACGGAGGCAGTGCTCCCCCTCGAGATAGAATTACCCTTTCTACGAGTAGCAGTCCATCACGAGCTGACGGATGAAGAAAATGCTCACCTTCGGCTTGAGGAGCTCGATGCCCTCGATGAAACCAGGCTCATAGCGCAACAACATCTAGAAGCCTACAAAGCAAAGATGACACGCTCGTACGAAAGATTGACCAGGCCGAGGACATTCCGCCAAGGCGAACTCGTACTGGTGGTCAAAAGACCTATGATCCCCAATCGTGCCAAACGGGGAAAATTTGAGCCAAACTATGAAGGCCCGTACATCATAGACAAGGTCTACCAGGGAGGAGCCTATCTACTCGTGGACATGCACGGTGAAAGGCCTTTCAGGCCAATAAATGGCCGCTTCTTAAAGAAATACTATGCTTAATGAGCCACTGCCCGGGTCAATGATAGATGACGACGACTATGCCCGCTCGCTATCTTCCTAGGCTCAGACTTTACAAGCAGCAGCCGGCCTTCCCCTATCTACGGACCGAAACGTCCTTAAACTATCTACGGACCGAAACGTCCTTAAACTAACTACGGACCGAAACGTCCTTAAACTAACGACGGACCGAAATGTCCTTAAACTAATAGTAGACCGAAACGTCTTTAAACTACTACCGCAGCATCCTTAGGCTGACAAAAAAAGAAGAAAAAAAAGGGTATATAAAATAATGAAAAACGGTATGTCCATAAGCAAAACGGGCACGGATGAAAACCCGAAAAGGCTCCGTGAGTAAAAACAGCAGGACTACCGGCGAGTGTTTGTGAAAACCCGAAAGGGCGTGACCTCGTTAAAAAGACACTTATAAGGTCCTCTCGACCTTGTAAGGAGAAACCACCTGCGTGAGATCCTTACGACTCACAAAGGAGCAACACACTTAGGGATCCTCACGATTCCTAAGGAGAAAACACACTTACGAGATCCTCACGACTCGTAAGGAGAACTCTCTTATGGGACCCTCACGGCTCATGAGATTTGAAAGTCTTAAGTTGCAGAGACCTAAACCTGTTCTTAAGCGAATCCTCCACAACCCTCGATATTTCCCTACAAGGGACTCAATACTGACCCTTGTATACAATCCACGGGAACGAATAAACATTTCCCCAGCAAAGTCCAACCCTTGTAGGTCCTCTCGACCCATAAGGAGAAAGTCCCCTTGTAGGATCCTTACGACTTACAGAGGAGCACACACTTAGGAATCCTCACGATCCCTAATGAGAAAATGCACCTGCAAGCTCCTCACGACTTGTAGGGAGAAATACCTTTGTGAGACCCTTACGGCTCATGAAGTCAGAAGCCTTGGCCAACGGGACCCTTAACCCTGTTTGCTGAGCCACCTTTGTTCGTCATCGACAAAGGAAAATGATGATTCGCTCCTGGCAACATCCCAGTTGTAGCGGTGCTGATGCCGAAATCGGTGCCTCAAATCCAGGCTGGCAGCGAAAAAGCTAGCAAGCCACACATGCCTACAAAATAGCCGAAATGATGGGGCAACTTGCAATAAAAAGCAGCAAGTAAAAATGAAGGCATAATAAATAGCCGAAATGATGGGGCAACTCGCAATAAAAAGCAGCGAGCAGAAAATAAATAAATAGCCGAAATGGTTGGGCACCGCGAAAAATAGCCGAAATGATGGGGCAATCGCGACCTTCGCGATATAAAGCTGAAATGATAGAGCATCGCGGAAAAAGAAATAAAATAAAAGTGAAATCCTCGCCCTACAGGTGATGTTGCATCTATCCCTGTATACAATCCAGGGGCGCAAACAAAGAAGGGATCATACTCCTTCCCCAGGTTTCATCATAAGAAGAAACCAAATCTCGACGGTTCACAGATAGCCTAGAGATCATCTCGTCATTCGTCTCATGGCAGCGGACACACCATCCAGCGAAACGGAACAGCGGCAACCCCCAGTTCCATGGCTCGGTGATATCCATATCACCAAGAGTCAAACCTCCATTCCGCGAAATATGGATACAATCAACAAAATTCCTGGTTACGTGGAAAGCGGATAACGTCACTCTTTGACCCCGTGGAAAACGTCCAGAGCGGATCCTGGTCCTCGCAGAGCACGGCAGTGAACCCGTGTGAAGCATCCAGAGTGGAGCCTAGTCCTCACCGAGCACGGCAGTGAACCCGTGTGAAGCATCTAGTGCAAACTTCCTGGTTACGTGGAACGCGGATAACGTTACTCTTTGACCCTGTGGAAAACGTCCAGAGCGGATCCTGGTCCTCGCAGAGCACGGCAATGAACCCGTGTGAAGCATCTAGAGCGGAGCCTAGTCCTCGCCGAGCACGGCAGTGAACCCGTGTGAAGCATCTAGTGCAAACTTCCTGGTTACGTGGAACGCGGATAACGTCACTCTTTGACCCCGTGGAAAACGTCCAGAGCGGATCCTGGTCCTCGCAGAGCACGGCAATGAACCCGTGTGAAGTATCCAGAGCGGAGCCTAGTCCTCGCCTAACGCGGCAGTGAACCCGTGTGAAGCCTCTAGTGCAAACTTCCTGGTTACGTGGAACGCGGATAACGTCACTCTTTGACCCCGTGGAAAACGTCCAGAGCGGATCCTGGTCCTCGCAGAGCACGGCAATGAACCTGTGTGAAGCATCCAGAGCGGAGCCTAGTCCTCGCCGAGCACGGCAGTGAACCCGTGTGAAGCATCTAGTGCAAACTTCCTGGTTACGTGGAAAGCGGATAACGTCACTCTTTGACCCCATGGAAAACGTCCAGAGCGGATCCTGGTCCTCACAGAGCACGGCAGTGAACCCGTGTGAAGCATCCAGAGTGGAGCCTAGTCCTCGCCGAGCACGGCAGTGAACCCGTGTGAAGCATCTAGTGCAAACTTCCTGGTTACGTGGAACGCGGATAACGTCACTCTTTGACCCCGTGGAAAACGTCCAGAGCGGATCCTGGTCCTCGCAGAGCACGGCAATGAACCCGTGTGAAGCATCCAGAGTGGAGCCTAGTCCTCGCCGAGCACGGCAGTGAACCCGTGTGAAGCATCTAGTGCAAACTTCCTGGTTACGAGGAATGCGGATAACGTCACTCTTTGACCCCGTGGAAAACGTCCAGAGCGGATCCTGGTCCTCGCAGAGCACGACAATGAACCCGTGTGAAGCATCCAGAGCGGAGCCTAGTCCTCGCCTAACGCGGCAGTGAACCCGTGTGAAGCCTCTAGTGCAAACTTCCTGGTTACGTGGAATGCGGATAACGTCACTCTTTGACCCCGTGGAAAACGTCCAGAGCGGATCCTGGTCCTCGCAGAGCATGACAATGAACCCGTATGAAGCATCCAGAGCGGAGCCTAGTCCTCACCGAGCACGGCAGTGAACCCGTGTGAAGCATCTAGTGCAAACTTCCTGGTTACGTGGAAAGCGGATAACGTCACTCTTTGACCCCGTGGAAAACGTCCAGAGCGGATCCTGGTCCTCGCAGAGCACGGCAGTGAACCCGTGTGAAGCATCCAGAGCGGAGCCTAGTCCTCGCCGAGCACGGCAGTGAACCCGTGTGAAGCATCTAGTGCAAACTTCCTGGTTACGTGGAACGCGGATAACGTCACTCTTTGACCCCGTGGAAAACGTCCAGAGCGGATCCTGGTCCTCGCAGAGCACGGCAATGAACCCGTGTGAAGCATCCAGAGCGGAGCCTAGTCCTCGCCGAGCACGGCAGTGAACCCGTGTGAAGCATCTAGTGCAAACTTCCTGGTTACGTGGAACGCGGATAACGTCACTCTTTGACCCCGTGGAAAACGTCCAGAGCGGATCCTGGTCCTCGCAGAGCACGGCAATGAACCCGTGTGAAGCATCTAGTGCAAACTTCCTGGTTACGTAGAAAGCGGATAACGTCACTCTTTGACCCCGTGGAAAACTTCCAGAGCGGATCCTGGTCCTCGCAGAGCACGGCAATGAACCCGTGTGAAGCATCCAGAGCGGAGCCTAGTCCTCGCCGAGCACGGCAGTGAACCCGTGTGAAGCATCTAGTGCAAAATTCCTGGTTACGTGGAACGCGGATAACGTCACTCTTTGACCCCGTGGAAAACGTCCAGAGCGGATCCTGGTCCTCGCAGAGCACGGCAGTGAACCCGTGTGAAGCATCCAGAGCTGAGCCTAGTCCTCGCCTAACGTGGCAGTGAACCCGTGTGAAGCCTCTAGTGCAAACTTCCTGGTTACGTGGAACGCGGATAACGTCACTCTTTGACCCCGTGGAAAACGTCCAGAGCGGAGCCTGGTCCTCGCAGAGCACGGCAGTGAACCCGTGTGAAGCATCCAGAGCAAATACCGGACTGTGGAGTCCTTAAAATCCACAGACTATGACGTCCTTAACCTCGACCGTGATGTCTTAAAACTAACGATCAACCGCCCCGATTCCCTACGGATTTCGCCTTGGTTTAAGGGTACATCTCTTCACTCCTTTGATACCTGGCGTTGTAATTCTTCAACGTCTTCAAAGAGGTGACGGGTCCCTGCAACCACACATCGGACTGTGGAGTCCCTAATTCGACGGACTATGAGGTCCTTAATCTTGACCGTGATGTCTTAAAACTAACATCGGACTGTGGAGTCCCTAAACCCACGGACTATGAGGTCCTTAACCTTGACCGTGATGTCTTAAAACTAACATCGGACTGTGGAGTCCCTAAATCCACGGACTATGAGGTCCTTAACCTTGACCGTGACGTCTTTAAACTACGATACCCGGAGCAGCCTCTGACCCCGTGAAACACGGACAAGGGTAACCGCACCCAGCACTTGCAGGTCCTCACGACTAGTGAGGAAGAAAAAACTCCCGTGTGAGATTCTTACGACTCTCAAGGGAAAACCTGCTTAAGAATCCTCACGATTCTTAAAGAAGAACTTGCACCTATGGGATCCTCGCGACCCGTATGGAGAAAAAATCTTTATGAGACCCTCGTGGCTCATAAAGTGCAAAAGCCTTAGGAAGCAGATCTTAACCCTGAATCCTGAGCCATCGCTGGCCTGCAAGGAGATCAAGATAGACTGTCCGCAGAAT
Source organism: Agapanthus africanus (assembly GCA_030015575.1). Taxonomy (NCBI): domain Eukaryota; kingdom Viridiplantae; phylum Streptophyta; class Magnoliopsida; order Asparagales; family Amaryllidaceae; genus Agapanthus; species Agapanthus africanus. The sequence continues at coordinate 570,288,013 of CM057342.1, forward strand.
ACATTCAATAAAAAGGGGACACACCATTGAGAGGAAAATTGTATCTTTTATTCATAAACCAAAATGGATACAAAGTACAATTTATGAAAGAAACAAAAAGAAAGATACTCTTATCCATGAGTATGTACAAAAAAGGGGGGAGAAAAGATACAAGTCCTCAAGTCGGCGGGCGGTGCAATAATTTCACCAGCTCATCGTTCTGTTGCTGAGCCACGGCTTCATGACGCAAGATCTCCGGAAGACGAGCCTCCGCCTGAGCCTGTTGGGCCTGATATGAGGCAAGCCGGGCTTCAAGCTCTTTCTCAATGGCCTTAGGAGCCTCGACCCTCTCACGAGTGAAAGTGGCGACTTTATCGAGAGCCACCACCTCCTTTATGGACTCCTGGAGTACCCGCCAAAGTTCATACGCTTTGTTGGCTTTAGCTGTGAGGTTGGCTTGAAGCTCACCCAACGCCTTAGAGGCCAACTCCCTCTCCGAGAATTTACGGCCGAACCTTTTTTTTTCACACGACAGTATGTTCGCCACGCGTCGCCCTATCAAGCCATGTAAACTCACTTTGTGACCGCAACCTTAGAAATAAGACACACGCGCTCGAGACCATATAAATGGGCTTCCGATCGACAGCAATAATCGATCCAGAACGCGCTCACACAACCCGGTGTGAAAAGCAACGAAGAACTTCCCGATGATTGTCCTATCAAGCATGTGTTCGCAATCATATGAACATCCGAAAAAGAAATAAAATTCGAAGCTTTAATGTGCACGCGACGTGACAACAGTACTGATAATCGAAGAAAGTTTTCATAAAAGGAACACAAAATTTATTCATGAAAGCGGAAACATACATACAAGTACCAAGCCTACATGGAAGTTCAACATAAAACATACGAGAAGGAGGGACTAATTTAAAAATGTTCTACTCTAACGGAAAAGGTCACCAAACACAGGATCAGCGGCACAGGGGTTAGTGAAGCAAAGGACAAAATTCTCCATCTCCCTCTCCGCTCTCTCCAACACATCGAAGCGACGATTCTCGCGAGAGGTCGCTCCCCATCGGTTGGTGCCATGCTCATCCGCGAAAGCAAACATAATAGCCCGCCGGGCCCTTATCTCACTCAGCAGACGAATTGAGCAGTCCTTTAAGGCCTGAGTAATCAGGCACGCTTCATGAAAACCCTCGAGCTTTTCTTCCGCCGCATCAAGCATCGCCAGGGTCATCTCTGCTGGGTGAGGAGGAATGTCGGCAAGCACGGCCGTGAGAATCATCTGGAGCCAGAAGGAGCCCATCGGGAGGGGGACCCCCTACGGATTGAGAGTTCATGCATGGCCGAGTCGCATTCGTCGTCAGTAAGAAGTGGATCCACTAACCGAGCGGCAAAGCGGGGGATCATCTCCTCGATAGGCACCTCCCATGGCTGTCGATGAACGTGTAGACGGTTGCAGGCCATAGCGCTCAGATGCTCCTCAAATTAAATCACGTCAATATGGGAATGAATTTCTCTGTGAGGAGAAAACAGGCTATGGCCTCAAGAATATAAAGAAGTGCATTAAGTGCTATGCGCGGAAAATCTTGCATGCGAAAGATGTTTCCAAGGCCCAAGAAAGGAAAGGCATCGAAAATCAAGGAGAGAGAACTATTTCCAAGGCTCCTCTTATGCATCTGATACTGCGCGCTAAAAATGCGGCATGGAAGATTTTGTGAACAGTCCCATCAAATGATCCCACGTGCGGAACGCGTGAGACCCAAAGTTGACGTGCACTAGAAAATAGAATAGCACCATGCATATTAAAAGCATCAGCAACAACAATAGTGAAATGATAAAATTCCAGGGAAAAGGCATGCAAACATGGAAAAAACATAATAAAACTTGTCACTCATACTTCAAAAGGTTCATACAAAATATAGAGGACACATTCACAATGGTAAAACTTCAGATGTGGGGCACGGGTTGAGAAACTCAGAATTAACTTTATTCAAGATCTTCCAAGCATTTCGAACCTCCCGAGTATGCTTCCTCTCACGATCACAAGCGTCGGGATCCCCGCGGATGTCCTCTACCCTCCGGTAGGCGGCAAGTATGGCTGATTGCTGAAAAATCTGATACAGGAGATCAATGAGATTATCCCGCCTTCTCTTTGAGATCAAGTGCATCAGATACACCGAGTGTACTTTATCCTCGGCGGCGTCCAGTGACCCAAGCGGCACACCAGCACAAAATAAAGGGAGAGCCTCCCTGATCGCCAGCACGATCAGCCTCATAAGAGAAGAGCGACGGGGGAGTAGCCGATGGTTGTACTCGTCAAAGCGGCTCATGATCTCGGCACACTGAGCATCGGTGAACTCCTGGTTCTGACTGCGGCCCAGCGCACGAATATTCCCGTAGGAAATGATCTCGTCGAGACTATACAGATGGGCATCCATGATACCTGAGATAAAAGTCACGAGAATCATTAGAAAACCCCAATTGCATTAATCGTGGAAGAACCTCCTAGGGCCAGGAGACCTCAGGAAGCCTCCATGTGAAGAAACTGAGTTCTTCATAGGAATTAAATTCCTTATTAAGAAAAGGGAATTAAATTCCCAGAAACATTTTTGATGGAATTAAATTCCATAGAGTTGAAACGCCATCATCACCTAAACCCTAAGAGATCTACAGTTCGAAAGTTAGGTGGTTTCCTGTTCTTATGGAAAAACTTGAAGAAAGATGGGTTCTTTGTGAAACCCTTAATGCGGATTTAAAATCCAAAGAGTTCTTTTCAAGACGAAGGTGCTTTGGCCGTTCAACATTATTACCTGAGGAAAAAGGATTCTTTTCGGACAGAGTTAAACTCTGCAGGCTGTTTCAAGACAGAGAACTAAGCTCTGGAAGCGAGAATTAAATTCTCAAAGAAGAAGTTCTCAGAAGAAGAAGATGAGCAGAGTGAAGGCTCCTATGAAGAGATAAAGGTATTTATAGAAGGTGATAGAAACGCTTCATCTCCCCAGATCCCTAAAGGAATCCAACGGTCGCGAGAGGTGACAGCGTTGCACTCACGTGCTGACACGTGAGAACAACGCTGTGGGGGCATTTGTTTCCTGATTTAAAATCAGGAAAGCTTCTGGGAAAAGCTTCAAAAAGGGGCCACGTGCTTACACGTGACCGGCAGTCACGTGTCGACACGTGACATATAAAGCGACAGAAAAGGGCACATTGGTTCCCTGATCAAGTCAAGGAAAAGAGCTTCAGAAGAGGTCACGTGCTCCCACGTGACCAGGGTCACGTGTTGGCACGTGACGTTCAAGACAGCAGACCCGTTCTCCAGTTGAACCAAGGAAAGAGAGTTCAAACAAGGGTCACGTGCTCACACGTGACCAGGGGTCACGTGGTAGCACGTGACGTTTAAGCAGCAATCAGAAGACAGAGCGCAAGAGAAAGAGGAAGGCTCATTCCAAAAGGGGGTCACGTGCCCACACGTGACCATGGGTCACGTGCCCACACGTGACCATGGGTCACGTGCCCACACGTGACCGGCTTTCAAAGCCCATTTTGTCAACAGAATTAAATTCTGAAAGAAATTCAAATCTTCCCAAAGGAAAGCAACTATCTGGAGCCAATCGAATTAAAGATTCAAAGGTGATCTATCTATGGGAAAATCTCGGGTTTGGAAAGATTTCCCCTTTAAATCTAACCGAAATAATAAAGGGGAACCCCTGGATTTGAAATCCAATGGTGAATAAAATTCACCTAATAATCCAAAGGTCCAAAACGAATGATGGATGCAAATCAAATCTCTCAATGAAAGATTTATCAAAAAACTAATTATTCGGCTGCTTCTCCTATAAATAGGAGCCTAGAGACACAAAAGAAGGGAGATAGAGGATAGATAGAGATATACGCAGAAGAGAAGAAAATGAGAGAGCTTTGATACTTTGAGGAATTGAGAGCTTCTGCAAAAGAAAACCCTAGGTAAGAAAGGGAAGGCTTCTTGAAAGAAGTAGAATTTGATTCTCAACAGAGTTTAACTCTGACAAAATAAGAACAGAAGAACATATTTCTTCTCTCTTCGGTAGAGGATCTGCAAAGTGCACATCTCCCCTTTAGGTTGAGAATTTAATTCTCAATGGGTTGAGATCCTGCCATGCAGATCCAAAACATGGAGAGGGAATGGAAAAAACGAGAATTTAATTCTCACAGAACTATAGGAATTTAATTCCTCTAAGATAAAAGTAGGGCTTGACCCTGTGTTATGGGAATTTAATTCCTTCAGAACAGAGAGAAACAGGGTTTAACCCTAATTAAGAACTTAGTTCTGTTGAAATCATGGGAATTCAATTCCCTTAATCATAATTTAACAGGGATTGGAAGTTTAGTTCCTTAAAAAGCTTTTATTAGGGTTTAACCCTATTCAGTTCTTCGCATAAATGAGGAATTTAATTCCTACAGAAGATTCAGGGTTCGATTCTACTCCAGAATATACGTCTTCGAAAGGAAGTAGGAATTTAATTCCTTTGAAAATTAAAGCCCGAGGAATTTAATTCCTGAAAAGAAAGATAAACAGATTCTCTAAACAATATACATGAAGGCAGGGTCACGTGCCACCACGTGACCCCCTCAAGAGATCTACAGAAAGCCCTTTGAAGCAGTCCCCACGTGACCCACGTGACCCTTGACAGAGGCTCTAATACATAGGCATATGAATGCCCGTCACGTGATGGCATGTGATGCCCTGAAAGATGCAGCAATTTCAGCAGAATAATTGCAGGGAGGGCGCTCTCACGTGTTGCCATGTGACCCTTCTTGCCTTAATGTTTAACACTAAATCGAAACTCCCAAATCCAGTGTTAAAACGACTATTGGGCCTTAGTGTTCAACACCAATCAAAAACTTTACTTGCAGTGTTCAACACTGACTACCTCAGTGTTTAACACTAATTTGAAAGCCTTATCGCTGGTGTTTAACACCAATTACCTTTTAGTGTTAAACACTGACTTATCGACATCATTCCCAGTGTTCAACACTGATTACCCTGTGATGTTTAACACCAGGCTTTGGCCCAATTGGCCAGAGGGATGGAGGCAGAGCCTCTCCTGATTGGACTTAGCCCAAGCTGGTCATAAGTCCTCAATTCGTGATTAACTGGGCTAATGGGCTCATAACATAATTAATCAGTCTTGACCCCAAATTGGGCCAGGGACTACTCAAGCCATTCCGGTTCTAGGGTACATCTCTTCACTCCTTTGATACTTGGCATTGTAATCCCTCAATGTCTTCAAAGAGGTGACGGGTCCCGATGACCACTCATGATATAGACTGTGGGGTCCTTGAAACCCATGCAAAATTCCTGGTTACGTGGAACGCGTATAACGTCACTCTTTGACCCCGTGGAAACGTCCAGAGCGGAGCCTGGTCCTCGCCTAACACGGCAGTGAACCCGTGTGAAGCATCCAGAGCACATACCAGACTGTGGAGTCCTTAAACCCATGGACTATGACGTCCTTAACCTTGACCGAGACGTCTTAAAACTAACAATGGACTGCAATGTCCTTAAACTACCCATGGATCGCAATGTCCTTAAACTACCCATGGACCGCAATGTCCTTAAACTACCCGTGGACCGCAACGTCCTTAAACTAGAACAATAGAGCCCCCATATGCTCTTTTGTCGGGCCTAAACGGTCCCGTTTAAGTTGATCTTAGCCTCAAAGATGGCTAACGAATCCTTAAACCTTCAAGCAGACTGGACTACGAATCCCCCTAATTAACTCTGGCTCGAGGGTACATCTCTGAACCCCTCTGACACCCGTCGTTGTAATCCTTCAACGTCGTCAGAGAGGTGACGGGTCCCGACGGCCACACACATACGACGGACCACTATGTCCCTAAAACTGGAACAATGGAGTCCAAACGCTCCTTTGTCGGATCTAAACGATCCCGTTAAGTTGATCTTAGTCTCAAACTAGACTAACGTATCCTTAACAAATGATTGAGTTGATCTTAGCCTCAAGTATGGCTAACGTATCCTCAAACCAAACCCCCAAACCCAAATCTAAGATAACGCGGATTTGGACTAGTCCACGCCCTACGGGCGACGACATAACTCGGTCTCCGTAAACGATCCACGGGCAATAAAACATAAAACAAACACCCGCGACACGAAGTGACCATCTGGAGGAGGAGAAAGTTGTTTCCGCGATGCGGTAGCGTAATTAACTGCAGGGGCTTGCGCCTGCAGGGAAGAGCATCCCCACAATCAAAAAACCCCCTCAAACGAGGGGGAATCTGACGAAGTCTGCTACATCGGACGTATCCGTTTAAACCTCCGATACACGGTGCCATAAATCAACTTGGCATCTTCGGAGGGGCAGACGGATAGCACCAATTAGCATCTGCCCCGAATCTTAGGCGAGACGCCTCGCGTCCACTCGTGTCCGTTCGGAGGGGAACAACGGGCTTTGGTTTAAGCCAGATCCTAGTGTACCTTTTGGGATTGGATTTATCCAGTATGCATTCGTGTTCCTCGGAATTCTTTGCAGGCATTGAGAAAGCGTATGGTTTTTAAGGCAGGTGATATAACCCTCAGAGTTGCAAACGGAGCTAGCATGGATGCTGAGTCTGTGGGGGACTATCACCTGGGGTTGTCAGATGGACACGTTTTGGTTTTGCGTAATTGCTATTTTGTACCAAATACAACTTGTAATATCATTTCTGTATCTTTATTATCTAAAGAAGGTTATGAATTTGCATTTGTAAGAAATGTTGTAAACGTTCACCTTAATCAAGTTTTGATTGGGTCAGGTACATTAAGCAATGGTATGTACGTACTAAACCAACCACAGATTTTCAATGTCCAGAATACACACAAAAGAAAGTCTCCGGAAACAAACCAGGCTTTCTTATGGCATTGTAGACTGGGTCACATCAATGAGAGAAGGTTGACGAAGTTACATACAGAAGGATATTTGAATCCGTTCGAATATCAATCGTATGCCACTTATCAATCCTGTCTCAATGGAAAGATGACAAAGACTCCGTTCACTGGACATGGAGTAAGAGCGAGCGAGCTCTTGGGACTCATACACAGCGACGTGTGCGGTCCAATGTCTACACATGCACGAAGCGGTTATTCTTACTTCATTACTTTTACGGATGACTTTTCAAGGTACGGATATGTCTTCTTAATGAAACATAAATCCGAAACCTTTGGAAAATTCCAGGAATATAAGAATGAAGTAGAAAAACAGACAGGCAAAGGTATCAAGACACTAAGATCTGATCGAGGTGGTGAATACTTAAGTGCCGAATTCCTGGATTACTTAAAAGAGAATGGTATTCTCTCTCAGCTTACTCCTCCATACACTCCGCAACATAACGGTGTATCGGAGAGACGGAACCGGACCCTATTGGATATGGTACGTTCCATGATGAGTAACACTGAGTTACCGCGATCATTCTTGGGATATGCACTAGAATCAGCTGCATACCTTTTGAACCGAGTTCCAACTAAGACTGTGCCTACCACACCATATGAGATATGGAGTGGGAAGAAACCCTATCTTCAATATCTAAAGATCTGGGGATGTCCGGCTTTTGTCAAAAAGCAGCATGCGGACAAACTCGAGGCACGCTCAGTACTGTGCAAGTTTGTGGGATACCCAAAGAACTCCAGGGGGTATCTCTTCTATTACGCAGAGGAACAAAAGATCATTGTTTCTCGTAATGCCCATTTTCTGGAACACCAGTTCTTAGAAAAGGAAACAAGTGGGAGCGAAATAGAACTGGAAGAAATTCCAGGACCACAGACTATTACTGAAAGCTTAGTAGAACTAGAGGGTTCAAAAGAATATGAAATTCCTACACCGCTCTGCAGGAGTAGTAGGCAGTCTCATCCACCCGAGAGATACTACGGTTTTCTCATAGACGGGGATAGAGAGGATTGCATCATTGATTATGATGAGCCGACTAGCTTCCAGCAGGCTATTCAGAGCGTTGACTCGGTAAAATGGCTGGATGCAATGCGGACCGAAATGGAGTCCATGTACACTAACAAAGTATGGACGTTAGACGTTGCTCCAGATGGGGTAAAACCCGTAGGATGCAAGTGGATCTTCAAAAGGAAGATTGGTGTAGATGGACAGGTTGAGACCTATAAAGCTAGACTTGTTACAATGGGTTTTCGTCAAAGACCTGATTTGGACTATGACGAAAACTTTTCTCCAGTGGCTATGCTGAAATCCATTCGGATCCTTCTTGCCATTGCTGCCTTCCACGATTATGAGATTTAGCATATGGACGTAAAGACCGCTTTTCTGAATGGAAATTTAGAGGAGTGTGTCTATATGGACCAGCCAGAGGGTTTCATTCAGAGTGGGAGCAGCGGAAAGGTGTGCATGTTGCTTAAGTCCATCTATGGACTAAAGCAGGCATCACGGAGTTGGAACATCTGTTTTGATGAGACGGTCAAAGAATTTGGCTTTATCAAAAATCCAGATGAACCATGCATCTATAGTAGATTTGTAGCAAGAACTGTCGTATTCCTCGTATTATACGTGGATGACATTCTTCTGATAGGAAATGACATTCCTATGCTACAATCTGTCAAGGGATTCTTGTCACACAGGTTCTCCATGAAAGACCTGGGTGATGCCTCGTACATTCTGGGGATCCGGATCTTTCGTGACAGATCCAAGAGGATATTAGGACTTTCACAGTCCAGGTACATCGACACCATACTGAAAAGATTCAGTATGGAAGATTCCAAGCGCGGTAATCTACCAGCTTGTCATGGGATCACCCTCTCCAAAGAGATGTCTCCCAAGACTGATTTGGAAAGGGATCGCATGTCTATTATACCCTACGCTTCTGCGGTAGGCTCTATAATGTATGCGATGTTGTGTACCCGACCGGGTGTAGCTTATGCACTGAGTGTGGTAAGCCGGTATCAGTCAAACCATGGGGAGAAACACTGATAGCGGTAAAGAACATTCTCAAGTACCTGAGAAGGACTAAGGAGATGTTCTTGGTGTATGGTGGAAAAGACCTCCAGATCGAGGCCTTTGCTGACTCCAGCTTCCAAAGTGACACGGATGATTCCAAGTACATGTCGGGTTATGTCTTTACCCTCAATGGAGGGGCGGTGTGTTGGAAGAGTTCCAAACAGGAAACCGTTGCTGACTCGAAGATGGAAGCGGAATATATCGCTGCTGCAGATGCCGCAAAAGAAGCCGTCTGAATGAGGAAGTTCTTAACTGAACATCAGGTGGTTCCGTCCATTGTTGATCCAATACCTCTGTATTGCGACAACAATGGGGCTATAGCTTTAGCGAAGGAACCCAGGTCCCATCAGATGTCCAGACACATCTTGAGGCGGTATCACCTGATCAGGGAGATCGTGGGTCGCCAGGAGATCGAGGTTCGGAGAGTTTCTACGGAAGATAACACTGCTGATCCACTCACGAAGGCCTTACCCTAGACTCAGTTCGAGCGGCTGATCGAGATGATAGGTCTTCGATACGCCAGTACATGGCTTTAGTGCAAGTGGGAGATTGTTAGTATATATGCCCAAGAGGCCATTACTGTATCATACTAGTTTGTATATTACTTAATGGAAGCTTGGGATATTCACCTTGTATTGACAATCTTGCTCAAAATAGTAGTATGCTACTTGGTTTGTTTCTGCTTTAATGTGTACATGTGTTTATTTTAGTATATCACCTATACGCATTAGTGGAGCCCTTAGGATCTTTGCTTGATTACCAGCGTTGTGATGGCAGTCACACTAGTGGGGACTGGGTAATCCATAAGCACATCCTTATGCAGGTCCCTAGTTGTAGGACTATCGAGATAGGGCATCGATACTCCGGAGTAGACTAGCGTATGCGCTTCTCATCCCAGTGTGGGAGACGGTCTGTCCCACAGCCGTCAGTACGTCGTACTTGAGATAGTATGCGGGTGCTCGTTAGGTTACGAGTACACTGGACAGGTCTAGTCGAGAACTGTTGGTTGGTACTATACCTATCGTCAGTTATCAGTTCCCAGGTGACATGAGTACAGCTTAGTCCGCTGACTTGACACTGTCACTTTGCCTCGAGTGTGTTCCCACTGTACTTAGATTACTACCCTACCACGGCTTAAAGGAGTCGTCCAAACAGGTAGTAGTTGGGTGCAGTCCCGAAGCACTTGGAGGCAGTGACGGTTAGACAGGATTCGTCTCTCCCGGTATTGGGGTTTGATATCGCGCTGTGTCTAGGAGAGCCATTACACAAAGTCCCTGGCCAGGGCAAGAGAGATAGACTGGTAGGTTCCCAGTGTTATCTCAGGTGTTCTGGGCTACACTCCGACACGACTTGTACCGCTAGTAGGGGAATGACGTTTACCATCCCCTAGGCCCGCCATGCAATGTTCTTAGATGAACAGACCGGACTGTACGGAGATTGTCACATTCAGGCTCAGTAGGAGTTCAGATGGGTTTCACCTCGTCCGTCTTCTTGTCGGCATCTACCTGGGGACCGTTACGCACAGCTAGTGCCGCTTGCGGTCTGTGATTAAACCCACTGCCAGCGTAGTGTCGAGTCTTTAGAGTCCCACACAGAAAGCTATTCGCCTTTAGGCAAAAGAGTAGTGGTCGCATGGTTTTGCGACAGGTCGCATGGTTTTGCGACAGGGTCCGGTCACATCCGTGCACTTGTGCACGTTTAGTGTCCGGGCAGTTAACACTAGCGGGCTTTGGTTTAAGCCAGATCCTAGTGTACGTTTTGGGATTGGTTTTATCTCGTTTGTATTCGTGTTCCTCGGAACGCGGATGCGGGTGTGTATGCACACAGAGAGACAGAGGCAGAGGATTCTCATTGGGGTTGTTGACTGTTGACAGTTGACTATTGACTTTTGCTAAACCCTAATGAGAATCAGATGTAGGGTTGCTAAGCACGCGCACAAGGGTCTACGAGGCATCAACCATGCCCGATTAAAAATTTAGCCGTGCCGAACAACCCGAATATGGAACTTTAAACTAGATATTAGGCGAAAACAAGCATGCTAAACACTTTAACACTAAGTGAGAGGGATTACAACCTTTGTAGATCCGGTCCTTCACTTCATATGCTCCGTGTTGTGGTCCCTTCGCTGCGATCATCAGGATCTGGACTCTCCAGAGGTTCCCCGAAGAGAAAGACGCAACCTTTGCTTCCGATCTTCGATACTAAGATGATCTACCTTGAAGTTTCTTTAACACAAGCTAACACTCATGAAATGATGTGAACACCCTCATCTGAATGGCAAGGGAAGATGAGGATGATGAAGTAGGATTTTTGCTCTCTTTATTTATCTTTTTCTCATATTTATCCATCACAAAAATCAAAGCAAGAAAGCATTTCAAGCAAAGAAGAAGAAGGAAGAAGATGAACAATATGATAGAATTCCTTTTGTGATGAATAATAAAAGAGATAATGATGAATTATGCAACCATGGTAAAGTAACCATTGTAGAGATTGAACTAGGGTTAAAGGGTGTGGTTGGGTTAAGAAATATCACGCTAAAATATCTTTTCCAAAACAAAAAAAGAAAACCTTCTAGAAACATCTAGAAAGGTTTAACCCTAATCAAACCCTAACCATGTTTAATCTCTACTAAACATGTTGCATTAGTAATCATATCATGTTACAATATTATATATCACAAATATAGAATTTATTGTAACAAATTAAAATAATGCAATTAACATATATCGCATATATATCAATGTATTATCCGAGTGAGAAAAAGAATCTTTTAGTGATCTAATATTAGTTAATGTCATTTAATATATCATATATATTATTATACATTAAATTATTGAATCAACACTTGATCCGACAATCCGGCTATATCGTATATAACCGACTAATATTTATCCGTACCGATTCATCGAATCAACACTTGATCCGATGCCCCGGCTGATATCAAATATCGCGAGAATATAATACGGTATCACATATCGCATTATCCTCGGTCCCGCACATATCACATATGTGCCCTTACTCCGTTTTGCCTGAGCCAAGAAATCTCTGTGTAGGACTCTAAAGAATCGTCAATACGCCGGCAGTAGGTGATGATCATATCAAACACCCACAAGCTGCAAGCGGTCAGCTAAACGTAACAGCTACCCAGGTATTGAGCGCTCAGAAGATCAACAAGCAAGCCTGTACATTCTCATGTGAATCCAAACAGTAACACTCCCGTACAGTCCGGTCTCGTCGTCTGATATGTCGCATATCTCGTCTAGGGGTGGTAAACGTCAGACCCCAGTAGCTCGATAAGTCATGTCGATATAAGGTCTATAACAGTTCGAGTAACACTTACCAGTAAATCTCAGCAACCCTGGCCAGGGATTTCCGGTTATAGCCAATCGAACACAGCACAACATCAACTCCCTATACCCGGAGAGACGAATCCCCTCCTATCGCTCATTGCCTCCATGTGATTCGGGACTATACCCAAAAGCCACCTTTTTGCACGCCCTCTTGGACGTGGTATGATGGAAATCAAAGCACAGTGGGAATCACACAAGACTCTATGACGATCTCGGGTCAACAGACTACTCTGTACCAGTGTCACCGGAGAACTGCCATCTGACGTGAGGTATAATACCATCTGGGAGTTCTCGGCGAGTCCGTCCAGTGTACCCAGTCTCCACTGAGCACCCGTACACCATCCTTGATGTTAAACATCGATGGATATGGGATCATCCATCGCCCATCATATGGGTCAAGCTGCGTATACGCTAGTCTACTCTGGTGTATCGATGCCCTGTCTCGATACACCCTCGACTAGGAACAGTTATAGGATGTACTCGTCGACTGCCATGGCCCCACTAGTATGATCTCATCATAGTCCCAGTAGTCGAGTACATATCCTAAGGGCTTTATCAACATGTAACATAGAGACAATCAGAGTACATGTTAAGATAAAGTACAACCAGATAGCATACTATCATGTCGAGCAAGAAAGTCCTCCCTATATATATCCTAGCATCCACTACAATATACATCGTATGTACAGTAATGGCTTCTAGGGCATACATATAACTAACAATCTCCCACTTGCACTAGGGCCATCTGTTATGGTATCGCATACCCAACAATTAGCTGCGGTTGTAGTATCTCATACTCAACCATCCCATAAAAAGTCTCTACTGGGAAAAAGGCCTTTGTGAATGGATCCGCGCTGTTGTCCTCTGTGTCTGCTCTCCCTACCTCGATCATCTTGGAGATCAACCATCTCCATGATCAGGTGATACTGCCTAAGAATTATATCTGGATTTCTGATGGGACGGTAGTTCCTTGGCTAAAGCCATAACTCCATTGTCACACAATGGTAGGAACGAATTTCATTTTATGAACTTAAATATATCCAGATTGCCTCTTTGGTAGCATCCTTGGTAACGATGTATCTTGCCTTTAATCGTCTAGTAAGTCACGGTATCTAGCTTGGAACTCTTCTAACATACCGTCCCTCCACTGAGGGTATAGACAATGCCTGCGACTGACATTCAGTCGTCGTTATCACCCTGGAACCTTTCCAGTGATTCTCCCCAGGATCGTTTGATACCATCTCACTACAACTAGTGAGTATCCTAACATCCAATTAGATCTATCTCATAGATCCAAAAACCCAGGATTTAGGAGGTATCATTTTGATCCTATATGAAGAATCCTTGTGATAAGCGGAGATTGACCGAGCGAAGCATAGGAAACTCCTTCCCTATCAAGAGTATGTCATCCACGTACTCTACGAGGATCACCACCATACTCCCTACTACCTTTTTGTATATACAAGGTTCATCTACCATTTTGATGAAGTCAAACTCTTTGACTACCACATCAAAACAGATGTTCCAACTCCGCGATGCCTGTTTTATCATATAAAACATCTTGCACACGTTTCCGCTGCTCCCACTGTCTACGAAGCCCTCTGGCTGTGTACTTATAGACGTTCTCTTCTAAAACATCACTTAGAAAAGCAGTCATGACACCCAACCACCAGATATCGTAGTCATGGTATGTAGCCGTGGCAAGTAGGATCTGGATGGACTTAAGCATAGATCCTTAGAAAAGGTTTCAACATAATCCATACCTGGTCTATGATGCAAACCTTTAACAAGTCTAGCTTTGAAAGTCTCAACTTTTCCATGTACACCAAGTAATCTTCTCAAGATATACTTGCTCCTGATGGGGATTTAGCCCTTCAGATAAAGCAACCAAAGTCCATACTTTGTTGGTGTATAAGGATTCCATCTCAGATCGATAAGCATCCAGCCATTCTTACAGAGTCCCACTCCTGATGGCCTGCACGAAACTAGTTGGGTCATCATCTCATGATGCAATCCTCGCTCCCACTGTCATAGAGAAACCGAAGTATCTCTCAGGTGGGTGAGGAACCCTACTAGATTGGCGGAGAGGCTGAGGTTCGTTGGAAACTATTGAATCCTTTGGTTCTACCAAATCATCAGCTGTAGTTTTTATAGCTGGAACATTTCCAGTTCTACATTACAGACCTTGCCTCGAGCTTGTCCGGATTTTGCTTTTAGACATAGGCCGGACAACCCCAAATCTTAACAAACTTAAGATATGGGCTCTTCCCTTTCCATATCACATATGAAGTGGTAGGCAACTAATTTGATTTGAACCCTATTCAATAGGTATGCAGCTTCTCAAATGCATAACTCCCAAAAGGAAATAGGAAATTCAGTAGTACTCATCATAGAGCACACTATATCATATAGGGTGCTATTGCTCCGCCCCGATACACCGACGTGCTGTGGTGTATTCGAAGGAGTAATGCTGAGAGAGAATCTTATTCTCCTTTAGAATAGTCCAGGAATTCTGTGCTCAAGTATTCTCCTCATTGATCTCATCAAAGGACATAATACTTATACCCGTTTTTGGTTCTCTACTTCTAACTTATATTCCGTGAATATCTCAAAAGGTTCGGACTTGTGTTTCAACTGGAACATATGTCTGAATCTTGAGAGATCATCAGTGAATATAATGAAGTACAAAGAACCGGTCCTGGCATGTGTAGACAGGGGACCTTCATACATCAACATGTATCAATCCCAAAAGTTCACTAACTCTTTCTCTGTTTCCAATAAACAGAGCTGTGGTCATCATATCTTTGTGACATGATCGGCAAGTTTCACAAGATGTAAATTCAAACTGATTTAAATATGCATCTAAATGTAACTTCAGCCAGTCGGGTTGCATTGATATGACCTAGTCTACAATGCCTCAAGAAGGATTCGTTCATTTCTGAACTCTTCTTCTTGTGTGTGTTCCGTATACTAAGAACCGTAGTTTGATTTAGAACGTCAATGCTTTTAGATCACGTGGCTGAACCGATCAACTCTTGATATAGGAAATGTTCAAAACATTATCCAACAACACAAAATTATATCCTTTCTTTACTAATAAAGAGACTGATATGATTTTGTATATCAGGTTCGGTATCTAATAACATTTGTTCAGAATCAATGTATTCTGGTAATACAGGGTGATAGTGACCAACAGACTTGGCTGCAACACTTGCACCGTTTTCTGTCTCATGAAACTTATCACCCGTTCTCAGTTCTCTACTTATCTGTAGCCCATGTAACAGATTACATATAGGGGATCCTGATCCGGTATCACATACCCAGGACGTAAAGGATACTGAGAAACAGTTCTGTGTAATGAACACACCCGAAGATGATGCATCAACATGCACTTTCTTCGTTTGGGCGGCACGGGAATTCTGGTAATCCCCAATTTCCTGCTCTGTCTTATAACAATTATAAGTTGGAGCGGGACCAACGTTCTCCAGCTCAGTATAACAAGTGGGTTCGGTCAATATATCCATTTTATTATCTTGATTAAGGCGTGATATGGTCGCTATCTGGAGAGAGAGAAGAAAACACTCAGCGTATGCTCTTGCAAGATTAGATTGGTTATCTAATATATCTAATCAGGATGTCTCCCACTGTTTTAATCAAATCTTCCTTCAAACCCTAAAAGGAAAGACTAGCCGGGATTAATTACACGCTACAAGTTCGCCAATCTTTCAGCCAGGCCAGTGTCGGTACTTTGAGGGAGGTCCCCCGTGCTTTCGCACGAACCTAATTAAAGTAAACCTCGTTTTCCCAGAGGCGTAACCCCGTTAACACCTTTCTAGACACCTACTTGATCGGCTAATTGTAATGTGTAAAACTCTCCCAGGAGTAACTCTTACTCGCAGCGGGTATCGGGATCCAACTATCTAATAGAAGGTATGCAATCTTATTGCAAATTTCAACACTTGAAATTCCCAATAATATTTTGCCCCTAGTGACTTATGACCTTAACTATGGTCAACAAATCATAAGCACTAGTCAAGTTCTACCCGTCATTTCTTGATTAATTAGACCCACCCACATGACCCTTAACTAAGGTCAACAAAGTCATATGACTGTCCTAACTAATCGCATCATATGCTATATAGGAAGACATCACTTAGCTACCGTACACTGTGCCTTAACTATGGTCAACAAGCACAGCACGAATACTAAGTACTCTACTTCCTAAAATGACGGAGGGTTACGACAGGTTTTTAAGAAAACCTATTGCGTAATGAACTTGATATCGTCGTAGAATCGAGTGATTTTAAATGGAGTGTTTTTGAGGCTTTTCTAGTTTTGCTAAAGGGGTCACTCCCGGTGAAGGGATCGTCGGCCCTTTCCTCATCGAATAAGGTGCATGATATATCATATATACCGTTGTGCAAAGCAAAAACTATAGAAGCAATCAAAAGACAAACCGAGTTTGTAGCATCTGCCAGTTATTGCTAAAGGAGTCACTCCCGGTGAAGGGATCTCGGTCCTTTCCTTATCGAATAAGGTGCTGGATGTTCTACAAGGAACACCGCTATGCAAAGCAACAACTAGAGCTACCAGTTTTTATAAACAAGTTTCTACAACATCTTAGGTTTATTTTATTTCATTAATCTCATTAATGAAGTCCCATATTATTATGCTTTACAAGCATCTCTTTTAAAACGAAATCTGCAATATAACATATATCTCATATATATAAAATATAAACATTCGTCTCAGGCAGTAATATGATCTCATCACAGAACATTGCAGCAGAAGAACATATATGAAATATTGGATATACTAGGACGTCCGTGTTTTCAATACGAGCCTGTATAAAACACGGATTCCACGGTCGCGATGAATAGCCAAACCCACATCCCTAGACCCCTACGAGAGCGGCAAGTAACACTGCCAATTCTAGGGTTAGGAGACCCGGTCTCGACTCCTCGAGATGGTCTCCCACTGGACCCTAGAACCCGGTTACTTATGCTCCCCGCCTTAGGTCTACCTAATGCGGAAAAGTAAATAATATACAACGGTGACATCTTCCGCTACCTGGAAGTGTCCCAATAAAAGAATATTACATACAAATGAATTTTACATGAATGAAAAAGAAAAAACTCTCATCTCACATAAAACCCCCGGCTATTCAAACGCGACGATCCAATACAACATATCACAGTAACACATAATATCTCATATCATCAACGTAAACAAGTATGCGTATCCCGATTGTCGTTGATGTATAGCAACGAAGCGGCGATACACCACATACTACGCTTACGGTCACAGAAAAGAAAGTGTAAAACTACAACAGTTGGAATCCGCAACCTCCTTAGATATCGCATGCCTAACCAAATGAATTCCTTAGACATCACATGCCTAACAATTATAAACCCCGCATTTTAGTCTCATTATCGAAAACTCTTTTCAGTATCAAGTCGGGCAATTCAACAAGATTCCCGACGTCCTGATCGAATGCTCGTTGCAAACTTTAGTACACGGCCGCACTCCCAGATGCCGTCGACGAAGTGCACTAAGGCGGAACACCGCTGCCGCGAGCACTGTTCATATCAGATTTTTGCATTTTCATACCACCCAATTTTTATCACATTTGCATATCCGTAGATACTCTTGAGCCGTGTTTGCTAGTCAATTGCAGGATACAGGTTCTCGGTTCTAAAACGGTGAAATTCATGGAAAACACGAAAAGAATCCGGGTTCCTGCCAACCACAGATAAAAACACGGTCTCTGCTCTTCATCCGTATGTTGCCAGATATCAATAGGAAGACAAAAGATCAAATCAATGTCATTCTCATGCACAAGGCTCAATGGTAGCACAAAATCCAAGAGATCTATGCGGAGCTCGAGGCAAATCATGACAAAATCTTGACAAAAAGTCCACCTTTCCCTCAACAGAAATTCTGGAAGAAATATGGAAGTATTTTCAGAAACTATATGAACCAGAATGAAGCACACTGCAGATCAGGCCAGCACAAAAAATCACGAAGCCCAATTCATCTAATGGGCCGCGGATCCGCGGCCATAGGTGGGTTCAGGCCGCGGATCCGCGGCCAAATAGTGTCGGTAGACAGAACTTTTTGGGGGGTATTTTTGTCATTGTAAAGGTGTTCTGGTGGTTGCCCTAGATTTTCATTCTCTGGCCTATAAATAGCCCAGAAGTTTGTGAAGGAAAGGGTCCATTCTTGTATTCTCTTTTTCTAGGATTTAGTTCACTTGTTCTTCTTCTTCTCATCTCTTCTCCATTAAACTTGTAGTGAGCTTTGTGAGGGAGGAATGATAAATAAAGAAGACCATTTTATTATCATGCTTGTCTTTTTATTTTGTTAATTGTTGCAATTCTACTTGTTGTAATTTTAATTTGTTAAGTAGTTGTTGTTATTTTTGTTGTTTCTTTCTTCTCTCTTTTTCTTTATCCTTACATATGACAATGATACTTACGCTAGATCCTCGCCAAGGTGAGGTCGCAAATAGTTAGTCGTATTCTTCCAATCTCCTTCTTTCTATCTTCCTCTTTTGTTTTGTTTTGTTTTTCCTTATCATGAAGTGTGAGTAGTTTTATACTTGTTAGGGTAGGATAAGGGAAGTTTGAGAGAAGGAAATCTCTCTCACTCTTTCCTTGCCCAACAACTTAAATCGACTCCCGTTAATTGAACCACAATCCGCTCCTTACGGCACCCTATCCTACATGATAGCGGTGATTCCGTAGTGAGACCGGTTGTGGTTGGATTAACCGGAGGTTATGGCTAAGAGCCAAGAACGGACGGACAAGCACCAAAAGGAAGACTTATGCGTTGGAAAGCCTAGCTTATACTCGCAAAGTCCTTCCTAGTCGTGCTAATCCCCGTTGTTGCCGATTACCGTAACACGATATTAAGAAGGACAACGAAAGATGTGGAGACTCCTAACTCAAACTAACCTAATCCTAACCCTAACATGCTCTCTTTAAGTATCAACTCAACACTTAGATAACTACAAACAAAAATCTGAACAACCGGACTTAACTCGTCGAAAAACACATAGAAAAAGATTCCCATCTCCCTGCGGACGACCCGTACTCAACCGGCTAGCTACGTGCGAAACCGTCTTGATTGCGGTATTTAAACTAGAACTTGAACACGCTCTTATCTTAACAATCAAATGGCGCCGTTGCCGGGGAGACGGTAGTTATTTTCTTTGTGAAATTTCGGGTTAATTTGTAAGTATAACTCTAACCGAAAAACGAAAAAAATATATATATACTTTGTAAAAAACCATCTTGTTATTCTTGATTAGCTTTTGTGCAAGTGTGCAGGAAAATACGAAGTTCAAGATCGGCGCCAAAGACGTCGGATAATACGGAGTTCAAGTACAGTGCCAAAGACGTGGGAAGATAGACCCACAGTTCGCGGCTACACCGCGACGGATAACAACGAAGCATACGGTTTACTGTCAAGATCTGGAGCTAGTACAGTGAGCAAGTAAAAATTCCAAACATCCAGACAACTAGAGGAGACAAAGACCAGCATCTCCACAAATTTTCAAAGCCCAAGCCCACCATCTAGCCGCGGATCCGCGGCCATTGCATGCGTTTGACCGCGGAAACACGGCCACTTGGAGGCTTCAGAGCCCCAAAATTCCTCTGTGAGTCCCTCTGTCTCTCCCCTCTCCTCTGAACTCCACTGAACTGTGTTTCCTGCAGGCTTCTTAGGCAAATTCTTCTCCCCCTTCCAATAAACTGTTCTTGTGCAGGATTCTTTGCGCCGCAAATAAAAATTGTTTGCTGTTGATTTGTTACTGTTTTGCATTCTTTAATACGGACTTAAGGGGCTTGAAACCAATCCAGATTGGGTGGGGATTTCATCACCCTTCCCAGGACCCCAAAAATCACTAAAGCATATGCATTGTCCATTGTAAATTAAAAAAATACTAGACTTCAGCCCTAAGGACTTCGCGCTCATTAGGAGAAGATAAACCTTGTTTAGAACCTCGCTTAATCGTATATTGTTTACGGGGTGTCTAGAAAAGTGTTAAAGGCGCAACCGCCGAAAGAGAAAGGGTTATTTAATTAAGGAACTTCGCGAAAGCGTTGGACAACCTCCCCTTATCTCTGCACTTACCTGGCCTCGTGATCGGTGTATTGTTAAGCCCGTTTCTCGACATTGTTTAACTTCGACAATCAAGTTCAGGAGCAGGTCTAGTAGACCTAGGCGGCCGTAGATCTAGGTGTGATTGTGCATATCTTGTTTGTGATTGCTTAAGCCGTATTTCCGTACATATTTCTGTAAATCTTTTTCTAAAAAAAAAAAGAAAAAAAAAGAAGAAAAAAATCAAAAACTTTTATAAAAACTTTTCCTTTTGTCGCAAAATCCTTTTTCACCCACAACCCGTCGCCTTTCTTCATTGACGTTTTCTTACCCTCACCTTCTTCGCTTTGACTATACTAAACTCGTTTAGTGTATGTCCGCTTGGACTCGGGACACTAGCGCCCGTCTAGTCCGCGTTACGTTAGTCGCGACCGACTACGCGATCGACTCCGAAGTCGATACTCCGTCCACTCCTCTTTCACCCCCTCCTTTGCCGGCCAACTCCGACGTTGACCGGAATTCTGTTCATACATCTTCATCTTCACCTTCACCTTCACCAACCTCTTCTTCCGCGATGTCGGGATTTAATCCGAACATCTCTTTGACCACCGCTGGATTGGCTCCACCTCCTACGGAGACCAATCTTCCACCACCTCCGCCTGTTGTAGCGCCGCAGCGAATTGCGCTCCAGGATCGTTTCTACCCGACCCGTTCTGCACTTCCCACCTGCCTTTCTCTTCCTCCGGCCAATGGGGACAACTTTGAAATTAAGCCCCATTTCATCAACATGCTTCCACGTTTTCATGGGCTTGAATCTGAAGATGCCTATATCTTCATCAACAAATTTCAAAACGTCTGTGCCATGATGAAAACCACCCAGCTGTCGGACGATGCTATACGCCTACGGGTCATTCCGTTTACTTTATGCGATCTCGCTGAAAAATGGCTGTATAACACCGCTTCCCACTCAATCACCAGCTGGGACGAGTTTGTTAAAGCGTTTCTGAAAAAATTCTATCCAAATCATAAGACCGCAAGAATTCGAAATGAAATCAACCAATTCTCCCAGCTTCCTTCTGAACCCTTCTGGATGTGCTTTGACCGGTACAAAGACCTTCTTGTTCAGTGTCCTCACCACGGTATAGAGAAATGGCAGCTCTGCCAAACCTTATACGAGGGACTGAACCCAGCAACGAAGCAGTTGCTCGAAACCATCTGTCAGGGCCACTTCCTATCGAAATCTGACGAGGAAGCGTGGCAGTTCTTTGACGATCTTGCGGAGCAAACGCTACAGTGGGAGAGCACCAGACCGACTCCTTCTTCTTCTTCTACCTCCACTTCTACCGGTCAGTCTAGGGTAGGAATTCACCAGCTTGATGTCTCTATTGCGATGAGAGCTGAAATGGCTGCAATAACAAAAAAGCTTGAAGCAATAGAGAGCAAATTTTCTTCTCCTACTCCTGCCCCTGTTCTCCCCCTTCGTACCATCTGCGCTTGTTGTTCCGATCCTTCTCACTTGACCGAAGAGTGTCCTTACAATCCACCATCGCAAGGACAGGATCAGGTTAATGCATTCCAGCAAAGACCGAGGAATGATCCATACTCTTCCACCTACAATCCCGGTTGGAGGAACCACCCCAATTTCGCCTGGAATCAGAATCAGAATCAATTCCAGGGCAACAATTTCCAAAGGGCCCCTCCACCGCAACAACAAGCGCAACAACAAACTCAGTATCAGCAGCCCTTCCAACCCCAACCTTACCAAAACCAGACGAACAACTTTGCACCGAACAATTCTTTTCCACCAAACAACCTTGTTCCGTCTAACAACGATAAGGTTTCCTCGCTCGAGCGAAGTCTGGAGGCGTTTGTTAAACAATCGACTCAATCCACCGCCAACATCCAGTCTTCGATCCAATCTTTAGTGCAACACACCGCCGCACACGGGCAGAGCATAAAGACCATCGAGGCCCAGATTGCACAGCTGAACGCGGCCTTGAGCGAGCGAGAGAAGGGGAAGCTCCCATCCCAGCCACTTCCAAATCCCGGTCACCCATATAATGCACATGTTGCTCTTGAACAACAGAACCATAATGTGAGTGCCGTGACTACGCTGAGATCGGGAAGGATGCTGCAAAACAACATTGGCAAACGGATCAACGATGACACCCCGGCCGCCGCTTCTTCTTCTTCTTCTTCTTCTCCTTCTTCTTCGTCTTCCGAGCCTATTCTCCGTTCTTCAACAGGCTCTCCTTCCTCTTCTTCTGCTCTGAACGGACCCACTTCTCACTCCACGAAAACACCTATTCTGGGATCCGTTCCAACTCCAAAATCTCCTCCTCCAGCATTAGACTCAACCAATTTTCAAAATGTTCCATTTCCAAACCGGTTGAGGTCTAACAAACAAAATCCTCAAATGGAGAAGATTCTGGAGTTATTCAAGCAAGTTAACATTAACATTCCTCTTTTAGATGCTGTCCAACAAGTCCCGTCTTACGCGAAAATCTTAAAGGACTTGTGCACGAAAAAGAGGAAGTCTCAGGTACCCAAGAAAGTTTTCTTGGCTAGTGCTGTGAGTGATGCCCTTACCCAATCTTTACCACAAAAACGGAAGGACCCTGGCTGTCCTACGATTTCAATTACCATTGGGGATAAGAACATCAACCGCGCACTATTAGATCTTGGTGCCAGTGTTAACTTGCTTCCGTATTCAGTATACGAGCAATTAGGCGTCGGAGAGTTGAAACCCACACACTGCACTCTCCAGATGGCCGACCGATCGATCACCCACCCTAGGGGTGAGCTAGAGGATGTGTTGATAAGAGTCGGGGACTTCATATTCCCCGTTGACTTCATTGTATTAGATACACAGCCTGTAGCTAACCCCCGGAATCAAATTCCGGTGATACTCGGTCGCCCATTTCTCGCAACCTCAAATGCTGTGATCAATTGTCGCAATGGTTCGATGAACCTCTCTTTTGGAAATATGACGATTGAACTCAACATTTTTAGGTTGGGAAATCAGCCCGCCGAACCTAATGCTCATATACTGGATGTCTGCTCGATCCAGGAGATCACACCAGAAGAGTGTGAATTCGAGGAGTTCCTGTTTGATCACGATAATCTTGACGCCACTAGTGCGTTTCTCTTCGAACCTGCTGCTGTTTCTGCGCCCGATAACGACTACGAGTGTTTCACGTTCACGAACGATCTTAGCCACGCACAACCCGAGTTTGAATCTTTCGACTTTTCGGATGAGTTACCTGAACCATCCGACTTGGTTGCCTACACTCGTTTTGAACCTTTGCTGGAGTCCTTTGAGTTCGAGACCTTTGCACCAGTCTTGCCTTCTATAATTTCACCTCCAACGCTCGAACTCAAGCCGTTGCCGTCTCACCTTAAGTATGCTTACTTAGGTGAGAACGAGACCCTCCCTGTCATCATCTCGGCTTCTCTAGCTCCCGAGCAAGAGAAAGCCCTTCTCGCGGTCTTGCACAGCAACAGGCAAGCTTTTGGCTGGTCCATGGCGGACATCAAGGGGATTAGTCCCCTCATCGTTGAGCATCACATTCATCTGATGGATGATGCCAAACCAGCCCGGGATCCACAAAGACGTCTTAATCCAGTCATGAAGGAGGCTGTGAAGAAGAAGATCGTCAAATGTCTAGATAGTGGTATCATTTACCCTATCTCTGATAGCCAGTGGGTTAGCCCCATTCACGTTGTCCCCAAGAAGTCGGGCATCACGGTCATCACCAACGAGGCGAATGAGTTAATCCCTACTCGCACCCAAACTGGGTGGCGAGTTTGCATTGATTACAGAAAACTCAACGCCGCAACGCGGAAAGACCACTTTCCGCTACCCTTCATTGACCAGATGCTTGAACGCTTGGCCGGACATGAGTACTATTGTTTTCTTGATGGCTACTCTGGCTATAATCAAATTCCCATCGCCGAAAAAGACCAGGACAAGACCACTTTCACTTGTCCTTTCGGCACGTTTGCATATCGTCGCATGCCCTTTGGGTTATGCAATGCGCCCGCTACCTTCCAGCGGTGTATGATGGGAATTTTCTCAGACATGGTGGAAAAATTTCTGGAGATTTTCATGGATGACTTCTCCATCTTCGGCGACTCCTTTGACGAGTGTTTGCTGCATCTCGACGCTGTCCTTACCCGATGTAAGGACAAGAATCTCACTTTGAACTGGGAGAAATGCCACTTCATGGTGTGCGAAGGTATTGTCTTAGGACATATCATCTCGCAAAATGGCATAGAGGTTGACAAAGCTAAGATTGAGGTCATTTCCAATCTGCCTCCTCCCCGATGCGTCAGAGATATCCGAGCCTTCCTTGGCCATGCCGGTTTCTATAGACGGTTTATCAAGGACTTTAGCAAGATTGCTAGGCCCTTGACTCTTTTGCTGGCCAAGGATACACCTTTCGACTTCAACTCGAGCTGTGTGACTGCATTCGAGTCACTGAAACGCTCACTCACTTCTGCTCCCGTTCTTTCTTCTCCTGACTGGACGCACCCATTCGAGATCATGTGCGATGCATCCGACTTTGCCATAGGTGCTGTCCTTGGACAGCACATCAACAAGATGCCGCATGTAATCTATTACGCTAGCCGAACCCTGAACGACGCCCAACTTAACTATACAACAACTGAGAAGGAATTCTTAGCTGTTGTATTTGCTCTAAAAAAGTTCAGGCCCTACCTCATCGGCTCTCCAGTCATCGTCTACACGGACCATTCAGCTCTGCGCCATCTTTTTGCGAAGAAAGATGCCAAGTCTCGGTTAATCCGTTGGATCCTTTTGCTTCAAGAGTTTGACCTTGTCATTAAGGACAAACGAGGATGTGAAAACGTGGTTGCCGACCATCTCTCGCGACTTCCTTCTTCGCCTTCGCTTCCAATTCCGATAAACGACGTTTTTCCGGACGAACAACTCTTGACAGTATCGTGCGAACCCTGGTTCGCAGATATTGTGAACTATTTGGCCACGGGATTGCTACCGACAGAATGGTCGAGTCAGGACAGACTTCGCTTCTTATCCCAAGTAAAACACTTTTACTGGGACGAACCCTACTTGTTCAAGTACTGTCCCGACCAGATCATTCGTCGGTGTGTCCCTAATGAGGAATTCAAGAGTGTGCTGTCATTTTGCCACGATCAAGCGTGTGGCGGGCATTTTGGGCCCAGGAAGACAGCAGAGAAGATCTTGCAATGTGGTTTCTACTGGCCACAACTCTTCAAAGATACTTATGACTATTGCAAGACTTGCTCCCGGTGCCAACACATGGGCCGGATATCCCGGAGGAATGAGATGCCGCTCCAACCGATCTTGGTTGTGGAGATTTTCGATGTTTGGGGGATAGACTTCATGGGGCCGTTTCCCAGCTCTTTTGGGAACCTGTACATCCTTCTAGCTGTTGATTACGTCTCTAAATGGGTCGAGGCTGTGCCCAGCCGAACTAACGACAACAAGGTTGTCGTTAGGTTCCTCAAAGAAAACATTTTCTCACGGTTTGGGCACCCCCGAGCGATCATTAGCGACAATGGAAGTCATTTCTGCAATAGGACTTTCGAGGCCTTGATGCGGAAGTACTCCATTAATCATAAGTTTTCTACGCCCTACCACCCCCAAACCTGCGGGCAGGCCGAAGTTTCAAATCGGCAAATCAAGCAGATATTGGAGAAGACGGTTTCCAAGAACCGTAAGGATTGGTCTCTGAAACTCACTGATGCCCTTTAGGCATTTAGAACCGCTTATAAGACCGACCTTGGCATGTCTCCCTATCGGCTTGTGTACGGAAAAGCCTGCCACCTTCCTGTCGAAATCGAGCATCGCGCGTTTTGGGCGATAAAGGAGCTGAATCTATCTCTGGAGGACGCGGGCATCCATCGGAAGCTGTAGCTGAACGAACTGAGCGAGCTTAGGGATGAGGCTTACGACAACGCGGTTGTCGTTAAGAATCGAACGAAGGTGTTTCACGATAAACACCTTTTGCGCAAAACCTTCGTACCTGGTCAACAGGTACTGCTTTACGATACCCGACTTCACTTCCATCCTGGAAAGCTCCGATCTCGCTGGAAAGGGCCGTATTTTGTGCGGAATGTGTATCCGCAGGGCGCTGTGGATTTGGAAAATCCAAAGGACGGTTCTATTTTCAAAGTGAACGGACACCGATGCAAACCGTACCTTAGCGCCGAACCAACAGAGGAGCTCCTGTTCTTACAGGAGCCGGTTTACCCTGAATGATCTTCCTCTGCCTACCTCCAAACTTCGGTTATCCAGCCACGAACAGCGGACACTGTTCCAAATAAGTTTGGGGGTATGTACAAACCATTTTGTATATATTTGTGTATATTCTTTTTCTTTTCTTTAAAACCAAAAACAAATAAAAATTTGTGTATCGCTAACCGACAATTTTGAACCTTCAAACTGCTCTCTTCATGCAATGACAGTGAGGACACTGTCCAGTTTAAGTTTGGGGGTACGCTCGGTACGCATTTCTTACCTTCGCATTCATATGTATATTTTGCATCTGCATATTAAAATCCATAAAATCCATAAAAATTTGAAAATTTTCTAAAAATATAAAAACTTTTTTTTGTCAAGTTAGCTTGTGGAAGAACTCTGATTCAACATTCGACGGTTTTTGTTTGAAAAAATAGGTATAACTAGATCTTATGTTTGGATTTTGAAAACCTGAAAGATAACTCTCCTTTGAAGTTAGCTATAGCTGATATACGTCTTTACATCACACTACACGTGTCATAAGATTTTGGGAATTAGATGACAAGTCTTTCATGTTTAAACTTTTAAACAGATAAATGATTTTCTGAGGATCAAATAGGTTTGTTCTGAAATAAGTAATGTCATGAATAGTTTATGAAGTAAAGCGAATATGAAGGAATGTTATTGAAGCCGTAATTGGAGCTAAGTCTGAAAAATAACCCATCTAAAACTTGATTGGAATGATTACACACCAAACCCACTAGACACGTCTTTTATCCAAAAAAAAAAATATTTGAACTGCCGGTTATATCTCCGTTCGTATTAAATCATCTGATTTTCACGCCAATCTGTCTTTTGTTTTTGGACCTAGGTAACTTGAGTAATTAAGTCCGTTGGGGTGTTTTTACACCTAATGCCCTAAAACCAACTGGTTTGGGAGCATTGGCCCAAAGCTCGCTAAGAAGCCTAGAAAGTCCAGTTTAAAACAAAGTCAAGCAAGTGTTCTCTCCGAGTTAAAATTCCTAACGGTTCTTTGTGTGAGAATAATCTTGATAAAAGACAGGCTTTTATAAAAAAAAATTTTAACGGAGATATGAAGGTTTTACTCTTTGATAAAGACTATCGCACGTTCACAGTGGTGTGTATGAAATGAAAACAAGAAAAAGGTGGAGTGAAAAATACGACTTAGTTTCCTGTTAAGGAAGATAGAAATTCTGACGTTGAAACCTTACTGGAAAACGAAACTTGAAAAATGCTTAACTCTTTATAAAACTTATGTGATCCTTTTAAAATTGTTATCTGGGCTTTATTGTGCGACATGATGACTTTATTCGACCTTTCGGGAACTTAACGACACTATTTGCACTGCACGTAAAGACATATAAAATCTGTAGTTAAATAAGAAGCGAGGTGTGAAAAATAAAGGTTCGATGGTCTAGACTTAGGATTATAGAATTGTTATTTTCTAATACAAAACTTTAGGGTTTGAAGCTTAGTTATTTTACAAAACCAACTTGACCGGATTTTGTGGGTAGTATCCGCTGAAAACCCTCAGGAGACAACACTCCTCCTACTAGGGACACCTAGAGGTTTAACGGCTTGTTGCACATGCTCAGTGCAATCGCGTTCCCTGCGAAAGTGAGGTTAGAAAATTTTTTGTGAATAAATGGGCTTTGCTCGGGACGAGCAAATGATAAGTTTGGGGGTATTTGTTCATATCAGATTTTTGCATTTTCATACCACCCAATTTTTATCACATTTGCATATCCGTAGATACTCTTGAGCCATGTTTGCTAGTCAATTGCAGGATACAGGTTCTCGGTTCTAAAACGGTGAAATTCATGGAAAACACGAAAAGAATCCGGGTTCCTGCCAACCACAGATAAAAACACGGTCTCTGCTCTTCATCCGTATGTTGCCAGATATCAATAGGAAGACAAAAGATCAAATCAATGTCATTCTCATGCACAAGGCTCAATGGTAGCACAAAATCCAAGAGATCTACGCGGAGCTCGAGGCAAATCATGACAAAATCTTGACAAAAAGTCCACCTTTCCCTCAACAGAAATTCTGGAAGAAATATGGAAGTATTTTCAGAAACTATATGAACCAGAATGAAGCACACTGCAGATCAGGCCAGCACAAAAAATCACGAAGCCCAATTCATCTAATGGGCCGCGGATCCACGGCCATAGGTGGGTTCAGGCTGCGGATCCGCGGCCAAATAGTGTCGGTAGACAGAACTTTTTGGGGGGTATTTTTGTCATTGTAAAGGTGTTCTGGTGGTTGCCCTAGATTTTCATTCTCTGGCCTATAAATAGCCCAGAAGTTTGTGAAGGAAAGGGTCCATTCTTGTATTCTCTTTTTCTAGGATTTAGTTCACTTGTTCTTCTTCTTCTCATCTCTTCTCCATTAAACTTGTAGTGAGCTTTGTGAGGGAGGAATGATAAATAAAGAAGACCATTTTATTATCATGCTTGTCTTTTTATTTTGTTAATTGTTGCAATTCTACTTGTTGTAATTTTAATTTGTTAAGTAGTTGTTGTTATTTTTGTTGTTTCTTTCTTCTCTTTTTTTCTTTATTCTTACATATGACAATGATACTTACGCTAGATCCTCGCCAAGGTGAGGTCGCAAATAGTTAGTCGTATTCTTCCAATCTCCTTCTTTCTATCTTCCTCTTTTGTTTTGTTTTGTTTTTCCTTATCATGAAGTGTGAGTAGTTTTATACTTGTTAGGGTAGGATAAGGGAAGTTTGAGAGAAGGAAATCTCTCTCACTCTTTCCTTACCCAACAACTTAAATCGACTCCCGTTAATTGAACCACAATCCGCTCCTTACGGCACCCTATCCTACATGATAGCGGTGATTCTGTAGTGAGACCGGTTGTGGTTGGATTAACCGGAGGTTATGGCTAAGAGCCAAGAACGGACGGACAAGCACCAAAAGGAAGACTTATGCGTTGGAAAGCCTAGCTTATACTCGCAAAGTCCTTCCTAGTCGTGCTAATCCCCGTTGTTGCCGATTACCGTAACACGATATTAAGAAGGACAACGAAAGATGTGGAGACTCCTAACTCAAACTAACCTAATCCTAACCCTAACATGCTCTCTTTAAGTATCAACTCAACACTTAGATAACTACAAACAAAAATCTGAACAACCGGACTTAACTCGTCGAAAAACACATAGAAAAAGATTCCCATCTCCCTGCGGACGACCCGTACTCAACCGGCTAGCTACGTGCGAAATCGTCTTGATTGCGGTATTTAAACTAGAACTTGAACACGCTCTTATCTTAACAATCAAGCACCCGAACGGATGCGTTCGGCGACGGGGTTCTCCTACAGTCACTTGGTCGGGGCTATGGGGCGTGGCTGTCTATTAAGTTTACCCGGCGAGTATCCGCGTACGCTACGTGATTGCGACGTACTTTTGATCACATCAAAATTCCGTGGCAATCGATCAATTTGAGACTAAAGTGCTAGATTTATAACATTCAAATCAGTTATCTCATAACAATGTGTGGATTCCAAATATTGTATCACATTCCAGATAAATAGAAAAAGTTAAATTTTCCGATCGAATCATCAAACACCCAAGATTTCCCCAATGTATCTCAACACTTGAAATCAGTTTAAAAACATCCATCACATGCCACAGTACCAATGGTCCAGCCGTAGAAGGGTCAAGCCAACGCCTCACATGTGGCACGCCGTACTGCCCCAAACCCTAAGGTTCAAAAGGCAGTTCAAGACGGTCACATAATCGAGTTAACGTTTGTTGTCTTCTAGAGAGTCCACCGAGTTACTTGCACGACTTAGAACGTTCTTAAACACGAGAAAAAATCCAACTTTTGAAAAATTTTCCGACAGGGGAAAAAGTGAGTTATTGATATCCGTTCGAACTTTTTAACAGTTTCTAAAAGTTATCCGGAAAACCACATAGACAAAATCTGATACTCCGATCGAAACACCGAATCCCCAAAACAACCCCAGAAAACTCAACTGTAGAATAAATATTAAAAATTCCCAGAGAACTCAGCACTGAATAAAAGAAGTTACTGTGCAAAATTGGGTTGGTGACGTCATCATTTAGCCGCGGAACCGCCGCATAAGGCATGCTTCTGCCGCGGTTCCGCCGCACTTTTTACTGTTCATTGAAAACGATTTGCACCGTAATTCTTATAATTCCCTGCTAAATTTTTTAAGCATTTTTAATTTATAAAAATCCAAATTTTCAGAAAATTTCCAGAGAGCATTTTGGAGTCGGGGTTTCGGGTTCGATCGGACTTCAAACTTCGTCTAGACTTCGCCTAAAGCTCTAGCTTGGCTCTGATACCACTGTAGGGTTGCTAGGCACACACACAAGGGTCTACGAGGCATCAACCATGCCCGATTAAAAATTTAGCTGTGCCGAACAATCCGAATACGGAACTTTAAACTAGAGATTAGGCGAAAACAAGCATGCTAAACACTTTAACACTAAGTGAGAGGGATTACAACCTTTGTAGATCAGGTCCTTCACTTCATATGCTCTGTGTTGTGGTCCCTTCGCTGCGATTATCGGGATCCGGACTCTCGAGAGGTTCCACGAAGAGAAAGACGCAACCTTTGCTTCCGATCTTCGATACTAAGATGATCTACCTTGAAGTTTCTTTAACACAAGCTAGCACTCATGAAATGATATGAACACCCTCATCTGAATGGCAAGGGAAGATGAGGATGATGAAGTAGGATTTTTGCTCTCTTTATTTATCTTTTTCTCATATTTATCCATCACAAAAATCAAAGCAAGAAAGCATTTCAAGCGAAGAAGAAGAAGGAAGAAGATGAACAATATGATAGAATTCCTTTTGTGATGAATAATAAAAGAGATAATGATGAATTATGCAACCATGGTAAAGTAACCATTGTAGAGATTGAACTAGGGTTAAAGGGTGTGGTTGGGTTAAGAAATATCATGCTAAAATATCTTTTCCAAAACAAAAAAGAAAACCTTCTAGAAACATCTAGAAAGGTTTAACCCTAATCAAACCCTAACCATGTTTAATCTCTACTAAACATGTTGCATTAGTAATCATATCATGTTACAATATTATATATCACAAATATAATATTTATTATAACAAAATAAAATAATGCAATTAACATATATCGCATATATATCAATGTATTATCCGAGTGAGAAAAAGAATCTTTTAGTGAGCTAATATTAGTTAATGTCATTTAATATATCATATATATTATTATACATTAAATTATCGAATAAACACTTGATCCGACAATCCGGCTATATCATATATAACCGACTAATATTTATCCGTACCGATTCATCGAATCAATACTTGATCCGATGACCCGGCTGATATCAAATATCGCGAGAATATAATACGGTATCACATATCGCATTATCCTCGGTCCCGCACATATCGCATATGTGCCCCTACTCCGTTTTGCCTGAGCCAAGAAACCTCTGTGTAGGACTCTAAAGAATCGTCAATACGCCGGCAGTAGGTGATGATCATATCAAACACCCACAAGCTGCAAGGGGTTAGCTAAACGTAACAGCTACCCAGGTATTGAGCGCTCAGAAGATCAACAAGCAGGCCTATACATTCTCCTGTGAATCCAAACTGTAACACTCCCGTACAGTCCGGTCTCGTCGTCTGATATGTCGCATATCTCGCCTAGGGGTGGTAAACGTCAGACCCCAGTAGCTCGATAAGTCGTGTCGATATAAGTTCTATAACAGTTCGAGAAACTACTGACAACTCTTACCAGTAAATCTCAGCAACCCTGGCCAGGGATTTCCGGTTATAGCCAATCGAACACAGCACAACATCAACTCCCTATACCGAGAGAGACAAATCCCCTCCTATCGCTCATTGCCTCCATGTGATTCGGGACTGTACCCAAAAGCCACCTTTTTGCACGCCCTCTTAGACGTGGTATGATGGAAATCAAAGCACAGTGGGAATCACACAAGACTCTATGACGATCTCGGGTCAACAGACTACTCTGTACTAGTGTCACCGGAGAACTGCCATCTGACGTGAGGTATAGTACCATCTGGGAGTTCTTGGCGAGTCCGTCCAGTGTACCCAGTCTCCACTGAGCACCCGTACACCATCCTTGATGTCAAACACCGATGGATATGGGATCATCCATCGCCCATCATATGGGTCAAGATGCGTATACGCTAGTCTACTCTGGTGTATCGATGCCCTGTCTCGATACACCCTCGACTAGGAACAGTTATAGGATGTACTCGTCAACTGCCATGGCCCCACTAGTATGATCTCATCATAGTCCCATTAGTCGAGTACATATCCTAAGGGCTTTATCAACATGTAACATAGAGACAATCAGAGTACATGTTAAGATAAAGTACAACCAGATAGCATGCTATCATGTCGAGCAAGAAATTCTTCCATATATATGTCCTAGCATCCACTACAAAATATATCGTATGTACAGTAATGGCCTCTAGGGCATACATATAACTAACATAAGAAATATGATTAACAATAATATTAATTAAGTATTATAGTGACATGGTTGTTGAGGGGTTGACATTGTTGACTTGTTGACTTTGTTGACCGGTTGACTAGGTTGGACTAGTTGACCATCATCATTACAATGGGTTTCATTTCATGGCAAAGACTTTTGCTTGCTTGTTTCTTTTTGCAAAATGAGTGCATGAAATGATATGGCCATTTTGACTTGAACCATCACATAATACTTGATTACTATTATTTGTTATGATGATTTTAGATTATGAGAGCTTGGATGGCAAAAGACTTACTCATTCTTTCATTTGCTTTCTCTCTCTTTCTTGAGCTCTCTCTCTTGCTCTCTCTCTAGCTTAAGGCAACTCCCTCTCATGAGTTGAGAAACATTGCCTTAGAGATAAAAGAAAACCCATATCACTTCTCTACCCATCCTAGTTCACAAGGTTTAGCAAACCAAGTGTTCTAGTTTCTTCCAGTTTGAAGAAGAAGCCAAAGGTAGAAGCTTTCAGGTGGATCCATCTTCGGCGCAAGGAGACGACGAGGTGAGGCCGATCCGTACACCGCAATGAGTTGAAGACGAAGGAGTTCAAGAAAGGTATAGCCCCCTAACCGAGTAGGTAAAACTCCTAGTTAGGTTGTTAGATAGTTGTTTAACAAAGATCCGTATTTTGAGTCCATGTTACCACCTCTTGAAAATTCGTTTTTCATCATTTCCGCAAGCCCGTAAGTACCGGGAGAGGTAACGTGGACTTACAATATCGACTCAGAAGTAGGTGGTTTCCCTTACCCTTTCGGTTAGACTGTTCGTTTAGCCCTGCAGTACTTATAGATGTTAGACTAGACCCGAGTCATACCTATTTCAAAACTAACGAATTATGAGTATTTTAAAGACTAGCCAAGGGATTCTACGGATATTTTCAA
Organism: Agapanthus africanus; assembly: GCA_030015575.1. Lineage (NCBI taxonomy): Eukaryota > Viridiplantae > Streptophyta > Magnoliopsida > Asparagales > Amaryllidaceae > Agapanthus > Agapanthus africanus. Next base: position 570,322,118 of record CM057342.1, read on the forward strand.
AAGACACATCTTTCCTTAAAACACCGTAGCCCTTATTTTCTAAACACCATGATTCGTGTTATTTCAAATGGCAAAACTGTATGACATATATATATTGATGTGGATTCTTCACTGTTGTGTTTATTATTCATTTTTTCGCATATTCTTGCTATTCGCATCGCATTGCATGTTTAAATGTGTTTATTGTTATATTAAATCCATGCTATCAGGACACCTGCACCATTATCGATGATGCATATATTCCACGTACACCTGCTTGCCGGTTCACATACTTCATCATTGATAATTGCCATGTCACTACACAGTAGGATTGTTGCATCAGAATATGACTCCTTTCATGACATACTTGCGTACATACATATTTGCACATACATAGATGATGCTGGCTTGACTTTGGAGATTTGGGAACCATATAATATATTTTAAAACTGTATTCACTTAAAAGAGCGGTTTTCCCTCGATATGTGCATATTACTGTTTTATGTTGCATGATATACGGATATGCTTACATTTCTGTCACGACCCGAAAGTACAGAACATGACCGGCACTTAGATTACGAAGCGTCTAGAGGCGCCGCGTGACCTAAGTAAGCCGAAGCCCAGAGATCTAAACCAAAAAAGAAGAAAAAGAAGAAAAGAAAAGAAAACAAGTATAAAATCATCGGCAAATTTTACCAAAAATTTCGGCAGAGTCTCCTCTGTAAAAACTGGCCCCCAAACGGGTACAACAAGTATAATATGAATAAACAATAAAAAGCATCCCCAAACGGGTGCTAGCTCAACGCCAACAGGCGGAAACAACCACAACAAACACAATAATATACAATGCCAAAGGGCGAGGCTCAAAACTCAAAAGAAAACAAAACCGCCAGATCAGAATAATACATGCGCGACTCTAAGGTCGAAATAAAAGACTGGTCCAATAAACTTATCAAGTAATACAAATATGGTTGATGGAGCTTTCTAGATACAATTGAAATAATACAGATACAATGGTGGTTCAGATACAAGTGAACCAACCTACCGTGCAAATCACCCGGAAGGAAATCATGTGCCAGCAATCTGCCAAGAAAACCTGTACATCGAACCTGTAATAAAATTTGGCACAACGGGGGTGAGTTGCCAACTCGTGAGTAGAAGACATCTACGAAAAGAAATCGAATGCACGACGCTATCCTAGGTCATAGTAATACACCACTAAGTCCCAATCACCTAGTAATAGCAGGGTAATACTACGTGTAAAAGCAAATACTCCATGCTCGTGTCAGTGCCTCATATAGTACTATGTCATATGAAGGGATATGCATGCACCATGAATGTAAAATAACCAAATCCTGAAATCCAGATATGTCTGTATAAGAAATCTTTTAGCTGTTATCACAGTAAAATGTGTATAAGAATCTGAAATCTCAACAATGAAATCCATAGAAATCCGTGTCAAGCATCGACACAAACATGTAAATCTCAAGTCTCATGGTCTCAATATCTCGGGCTCCGTCAGTCCGGATCGGCCCATATCATCAAATCTCACGACAACGGTCGGTATCCTCCGGATATCCGCCGCGCCAGACATCACCGGTAGGTAGCCTTCCCCTGCTAGGCTCATCGTCTACAACTCGATCTTCTTGCCCCGGGGTACCATACCGGGCCCACCATGTACCCGAGACGGTTCATCCACTCCTCGAATCGGGTCTCGAAATCCAACAGAAAACACGAAATCTCATGGTGGACGACACATACATCACGAGAAAACCGCATCTTATTTTTAAAAAGAGAGGAGGAGAGAGAGAGAAGTTTTTATATATATTCTTGAGGTTTTCCCCAAAAATCCAGAAATCTCACAGAAATCCAAATCTCAAAACCATGAGTAGTATATGATAAATGTCGGCATATGCTCATAATACTGTGCGATAACATGAAAATATGAATGCAGGAATGTCTAAGTAATGAATATCATGTCTATACTAATATCAGAGAGTAATCACAATATTATATCGGTTTAGTTGTTAACTGATTTTATCAATAAAAGATAATATGATCTAAAGTGTACGTGACATAGCAATTACCGATGATGATGTGTGTGAGCCGGCAAATAAGTGTGCGTGGAATATGCGCATCATCGGTAATGGTGCTGGTGTCCTAACAGGTAAGGTTTATACTGTTTATAGCAACATATGTATGAACATGCAACATTATGATACAATGCGAAAGTAAAGACGAATGTATATTACCTACTCATTTAATATACTAATACTACTACCACTATATGACTCGAACCTAACCTAGTGTCCATCTAACCTCCTAAGGAAAACTAAACCTAAGAACTAGTCAATAGAAATAAGAGTCTACCTAAGGTCTGAATCAATATCCCTAATAGTCGGCGATCCAGCCTCAATAGCGTCACATACGTAGTACGGCTTCCTCGAATCAAGAGTGCGGATCAATCATCATATCCATGCCTCGTACGGTAAAATCCATCGTACGGCATCCCAATATCGGGGTACGGGTCAAGTATCTCCTAGGTGCCTCATCATTCGTATAATGTCATCATCAACACATCTCATGATCAAGGTGCTAAACTGTAATCCCATACATCAATCATATATCATTGCCATCGTAATATGCATCATTAGTTTATCCTCAGAAATATTATGTCACATGTTTCATATTGTGATTAAGTCATACTGAAATCATGTCGTCATCAAGTCACACCTATATGATATCGGCATCAGGTCACACCTATATAATATCGGCATCAGGTCACACCTATATAATGTCGGCATCAGGTTGTACATATATCATATCGTGATCAGTCACAAGTTGCAGTCCGGGTACTATTTTAGAGTCCCATGTATCTCAATATTATCACTACCCATTATAATTTATATATACCTGTTCATCATCTCATTCTCTAATGATCCGCTAACACTTAATACGACTGTATAGTCAAGAATCACGGTATCAAGCCCAGTCATACTGTTTCATCATACCTCAGATATCATATCGCATCAATGAATCCCATGTACGTGTTGTATATATATATACCTATACCTAGTTCTATATATATATATATACACATGCACGTATACACCATGACGTGTTCCAGTGTGTGCGTGTGTGTTTCTATCTGAAACCTACGAACCTCCTCCAAGGTATTCATCCTCTGGTATGCTTTTCCTAAATCGGTCTAGTCCAGCCTAGGGTCATTACTAGGGTCCTACTCATTAAGAATCTAGGGTCACATCTGGTTTCCTAATGTCAATAAGTACTATTCCTATTCTATGTTGCGGGGGTGCTAAACGCCATCCACCCGACTTCCCCCCGTAGATATACATCTACTCACCTGGTCCATGTCTGCCGACGACGGTGTCGCGATCCTCCTCTTCATCGCCCGTAGTCCACTTGAAGGGTACCTAAACGCAAACATATAAATAACATCGTAAACCGAATCACATACAAAAGTTAAACGATACAAGGAACAAGCATAGGTTAAAACCTATGTCCCGTCCACGCAAAAGAACCAAATACCGCTCGATATCGGCGTACAAACTCCGATGGATCGAGATAAACATCAACAAACAACTTGTAGTTTTAAAACACATTACTTATACTATAAAACATGGTTAAATCCATCGAAACCCTAAAATCTATCAAACCGTCCAATTTCGTAAAACCCGAAAATGCCAGTTTACCGTTTTTCATCAAAACTTGACATTTAAATGAAACCAATGGTCATAAAACTCATTAAATAGCATAACTAGACTATACAAACTATTACTATATTTTTATTACACAAATTTATATAGATTTGAAATTTCTAGTTTGCACCCTTTAACAATTTTCAACATTTTTCAAGCAAAACACAGCAATTCCACCACAAAACATGATTTTGCATAAATTAGTGACTTAAACCACAATTCATGATGATAATGATATAATGAAACCATAATTATATTTTTAATCTCATTTATTTAGGAATTTCTAAAATCTAGTTTACAAAAATTACAATTTTTATCACAATTTATCAATTATCCATAGAAACTAGCAATCAATTTAAGTTTTCCATTCCACCAACAAGTTAAAACTCTTATTAAGACCAAAATATAGTATTACAAATATTAATTGAGATTTATTTCACCAATAATTAGGTTTTATAGAAACCTAGTTAGCAAAAATTCCTAATTTAAACAATTTTCAATGAAAAATTTACAATTCAACAACCATGCAATATTTTCCAATTCTAAAAGTTCTAAGCTAACTATTATAACCCTAAATAATTAAAAAAAATCATAACTTGAATTTACAAACCCTAACTTGAATTTTTAAAAAAAACATAGAATTAATTCATTAAATCTAATTAAGTTTAATTGAACATCTAATAACAATAAATCAAAAGAAAGAAATTATACCTCCAAAAATATGAAATCCAAACAAGAAATGAGCCTCCAAAATGTATGCTATCCCACTCCAAAATCCATGTAAATATGAGCAAGAATAGAAGGGTAGAAAAATATATAGGATTTTGTGGAATTTTAATTGAATTTTTGATGTATTTTTGATGATTTTTGAATAAAAATGAGGTGGAAAATGGGGGGGGGCAGCCATGGTGATGGGGAGGCCGGCCACAATAAGGGGAAGAGGGAGAAACACATGATAAATGGTGTAGAAACTTCTCCAAAATGTCATCATCTTAATGTCTTTTCATGCTTTATTCATTTTCTTTTAATTCTTTTCTAAAATAACTCAAGAAAGATCTAGAAACAAGGAAAAATTTGCAAATAAATTTTGCATGATACACACTAAATTCTAATATGCCATGGTTCATTTTTACAAATTAAAACCATTTAAATTTGTAATTTACACTAATTTAGTGTAAAAATAAAGCTTATGTTAATATTTAAAATAATTAATTTAGGAAAAATATTTTATTAAACTAAAAATTTATAAGTGGCTAAATAAACACCATTTACTAGTAATTTCATAATTAAAATAGATATTTTTAAAATTATAATGAAAAACAATCCCGGTTTGGTTTTACGAAAATTACATTTTACTTTACCGAAAATCCTAAAATTCACTTAAACACTTTTATTCATTTAATTATTTATTTAATTACTTTTAAAACGTTACAATTTCTTTTATATGTCACATACATCATGCTTTGTGATTATACGCATTGAGACATGATGTTTTCATGAGATTTCTGGATTTGAGAACCGTGGCTATTTCGAAAGAAAGTGTGTATTGTTTCAAAAAACCTGGTTTATCTTGATATGATATTTCAGTGCGTCCACCATGAGTTTATCAATTCTGATATATATATACCCCATGTGAGGAGGAGTCGTGGGCCGTGTGCGGGTACATGGTGGGGCCCGGTATGGTACCCCGGGGCAGGAAAAGGATGTTGTGCATACAGACAGTGAGCCTGGAAGATGGACTACTACCTACCGGTGATTGTATTTGGGCTCGGCGGATATCCGGAGGATACCGACCGGAGTTGAGAGATGATATGGGCCGATCCGGACTAACGGAGCCCGTAGGCCGATCCGGACTGACGGAGCCCGTGGGCCGATCCGGACTGACGGAGCCCTATATATATGAGGATTTACGTGCCGATGCTGGGCACAAGTTTCATGATGTTTTCGAGTGTCGATGTTGGACACCCTGGTTCCATGATTTTGATGTGTCGCGAGGGACACACGTTGATTTATATTCTCATACTGTCATGCATATGCTTTATGATATTTACATGCATGATGTTTTGTGTCATTGGTTGACTCATGGATGAGATCCACACATAAACGTGCATTGATTACATTGTTGGATGATATCCACATACTTATAGACTTGATGCTATAGTTGGCGCTGATTTCATTGATGATAACTCATGTTTATGATATGTTGCTACCTGAGGCACTGACACGAGCACTTGGTATTACACTTATGTTTAGATGTTTACCCTTGCCACCTTATCATGCTTCAGACTTTATCATATTGAGGATATATATATTGCTGATTGTATTGACCTAGGATTGGGTCATACATACGATTTCTGCTCTGTGATGTTTTCTACTCACGAGTTGGCAACTCACCCCCGTTGTGCCACAGTTCTTGCAGGTTTTTGCCATACAGGTTTCATTGCGGCTTTTTGGCACACTGCTTCCTTTCTGGGTGATTGCTTTGGTAGGTGGGTTCACTCGCATCGTGACCACCATTGTACTTATTTATTTTCAGTTGTATCTAGTAAAATTCCATCAACCAGACTTGTAGATTTATTTCAGACTTATAAAACCAGTTGTGTATTATTTCGATCTTAGAGTCGCGCGTTGTAGTATTATGGTTTTCTCGATGATTTTGAGTTTCCTTTTGAGTTTTGATCCTCGCCCTTCGGCGTTGTATATTATATTGCTTGCGTGGTTATGACCGTCGTTTGATGAATAGCTAGCTCCCGCTTGGGGATGCCTGTATTCATAATATGTATGTTGTACCCTTTTTGGGGCCAGTATTTACAAAGGAAACTGTAATATCCAGCTTCTTATTATACCAATATTCGTATTTTATTCCCCTCAAAAGTTATTTAGTTTATTATTATTGTTTCTAGAATTCTAAAACCCTTTTCATTTTCTACCTGGTAGTCTTCCCAAAGAAAAATAAAACCTAATCACACTTTCATTTTCCCTTCACTACTTTTTCTTAAGCTAGACCAGAACCCGATTACCTATTTCTTTTATAGTTTCCTTTTCTTCAAACCCAACACAAAATTTATTTAGAATTAGCGAATAATTTTCCCCAGCCCATATACTATTTTCCAAGCCCATTCTTTTATAACTTAATTTATTTTATTAAAACCCCAAAACCCAAACCCTATTACATTTTTTCCACACAGTAACCCTCAGCACCAACCCCAAGCCGACCCGTTTAATTTTCTCATCCCTTTATTTCATTCTCAGCCTGAGCCCACCCACTCTTTTCTCCTCACATTTCTTTAATCTTTTACTCCTTGGCCTAATCCCGACCCAACACCATCTTCAACCCCTAGAAAATTAAGAAAAGGGAAATTCATTTTTATTTAAATCTCTGGCCGGCCCATTCACTCCAAGACCACGCCCAACTCCCCAGCCTTCATCCTACCCGACCCGCCACCTACAGTGCCTTCTCCCCCAACGGCCCTTTCCGCCTCCCCCGCTCGTGATCCACCATCGTTGCCGCTCCTCGCGCCAATGCTCGCGAACATTACCCATGATGCGCGCCTCGTCGCTCTTTCTCTCTCCCTCACTCCTATCACTTCCCTCATTCCTCACTCTCTCAGACCCCCTTCTCCTCTTCTCCCTCTACTCACTCACCCAACCCACAGCACCCCTCGAGCTCCCCACTGCCTTCGTCACTCGCCGCCGTTGACGACGACGACTGCGACCCCATTCATCTTCTCCCGCTCTCCCCTCCACCACCGACCACCGACCCCTCGCCAAGCTCACTACATCCGAGCTCGGCCACCCGTACCCCGACGCCGGTAAGCCTGAGCCGCCTCAGCCGACCGCATCATCATCACCATAGCCATCATCTCTACTTCTCTCTCTGTGCCTCCCTTTCTCTCTCCACCTCTCTTTCTCACTCCCTCTCTCTCAATCTCCCTCTTTCCCTTCCTCTGTCCTCTTTCTCACTCTACCCTCTCTCTCTGTTCTCCCCCTCTCCCAAGCTCTCTCTATCTCCCCTACAACCCTCACTCTCTCTGTCTCTCTCTGTTATATTCCTCTCTCTCTCTCGAATTCTAAAATCTCTCTCTCTCTTTCTCACCCCATCAACTCCTTATCACCTCTCCTCCATCGACAACCCAACACAATCGAGCATCCACGCATCAACAGCAAGGCTGCGACGCAAACCCAAGCCGAGTCGACCCCGACATTTCGTCGAGCACCTACAGAGTTCGTCGTTGCCGCTGCCGTGCATCACCAGAACGTCTCCAGGCAAGTTCTCTACTTGCTACATGCTAAATTATGTTGTTACAAACTAAAATTGTATAGATCCCGTAGTTACTTTTCCTGATAAATTATATGACGTACCTGTTCGATACGTGATCCCAATGAGAATGCTTATCTAATTTGACGGAACTGGATTGTTTCTATTGGCCCTTGTAGTAATGAATACCGTGTACAAATTTCGCTGGAAAATACGACTATTAACGACTAAAACGACTACCCCCAAGTTTACTCGTAAAACTGGAATTTTCGTGTACCTGAAAACCGTTAAAATCACCATAAATTATATACACACTGGAACGATGAGTTCGAGGGCTTAAATCTAAGCCGACTCGACGAACTATAACCCTATATAAGTTTCTAAATATTTCTGTTCTTAAACTGTTACAATATTTGGATCGGAGTGCGACTCTGGACTGCAGTCCAGAGCGACTCAGTTACTGTGTGCTGTCCCGTAATGAACACCACCCTGTTTCCTTAACTCGTAGACTGTGGAACTCCGCTGTTTATGAAAGGTGAATCCATTATCTAGATAAAACAAGTGGTTTCACCCTGTTTCGTCATCATTTGCTATTTTAATCTGCAATTTAAAAGATGGGGACGTATAACAGTCCCAACAGAATCAGAATTGACATACTAGTATTGAACAGTGTATATCTCCTGACGTACAGACGCGATTGAAGATCCGTCTATTGCGTTGAAAACCTTATTGGAAACCCTAGATTTCATTCAACTGTAGCATCGCTAAATTCTGATCCCAACTAGGATTAAAATGCGTTCCGAAACGGACTTCCGATTCTGAAACCGGATTTCCAGCCGTGAACGCTTAAAATGAAATGGCTATAATTAGTGATCCTGGAACCCGATTGGCATGAAACTAAATTCGATGGATAGATAACTGAACATACTAATTATTACCTATTTATCGTTTTGCTAAACTGTACACATTTGATGTATGATAAATATTGCAAGTGGTAGATTACTGATTCATGACATCCTAATCATGCTTTACATACTGTTTACGCATCATATCATACATATGTCACTGCATTGATAACTTAATGATAATGTGCATTACCCAGTGTTAGGTATTAGTGATGATTGTGGCAAGTACGTTAGTGTTCGTGTATCAGTGAATAAGTGTAAGTGATACGTACTTGTACACAATCAGAGAACCTTATGATTCTATTGCATTGTCGACGTCTGCGGGACGCGTGTACGTGTGACTATAAGTGGTATGGGACACTTATGGAAGCTCTTGCATGGGTGTCATAGATAAGACATCAGACTCTGCCATTTATCTTAGGTATTAGTCAGGACGTGCTTGTTGGAGGTCCTGCCTCCAATTCTCGCGCAGACTTGTCACAGACCAACTGGTATTTAGGGATATGGTTAGCGTTTGATGTAGACCACGGGGCGTGGGGTAGTTTGAGTGTGAGTTCAACATAATCTAGGGAGTCCCTTGCCGGCTTATATATATGGAGATATATGGAGTTTTACAGGGTACATGATTATTACCGTGAGTTACATGTTGGGCCCGTGGTCCCTTGCCCTTGGGTCCTACCCTTGGGTGGAGGACACTCGCGAGTGGTTGATTCTCACACTTGGACTGGAGATAGGCTTAGTGACCGGTACAGTGAGATTTAGAGACTGATAGGGATGATAGCATCGATATACATGCTTACTGTGTTGACATACTGGGCATATTCTCTTACTGCTTTTACTGTTCACTGCATTGATTACAGCATGTTCATACCTATACCGTCATTGATTTACTGTCTTATACATTTACTATCACTGTTAGAGTTGTCATTTGGATTTATATATTATATTGCTATTGTGTCGCTCTGACGACCTGAGTATGCATGCTCAGTGTGAGAAGAAGATTTAGTCTGGACCAGGACTAGACGTACATCACGGACATCTTGATTTACCATCCAGGGTTATACCCTTCTGTTTCCCATCAGGTTAGTTCTTTATATTGTTTTGTTTAGTTACTGCATTTCTCATTGCCTGCGCATTATTTACTGATTACCATGTAAAGCTAGAAACCGAAGTGTGACTACGAAAGGATGTATCCTTGACCGTAGGAGCATGGCTGGCCTTGTCAACCCCTCGTATTCCGAATTTTGGGAAGCGGGGCGTGACATGGTTTAGTTGGTATCAGATCCAGGTTTTGCTTCGATTGGGATTGCAGTTTTCCGTGTATAGCTTGACAATCTAAGACATCTATCGGTCTAGGTTGTAAACTTGTTATTCTTGATCCATATCCCCACTGTGTGTTCTGCTATCCATTCGCTAGGGTTTCAGGTGACTTGGCAAAGTTTCGTGGTTGTAATTGTGAACTACATCACGGTTACACTACCATACTCTGTTTAAGTGACTTAGATTCATACAGTTGATTTTTCCACTTGTAATGAATTTAATCACATCTGATATTCTTGAATCTTTGTCCAATCCATATTATATTTGATTCTTATAGCTTGTGCCTTATATCATCCTCAAAATTATTTTATCAGGATCATGTCTTCCAACGACTCTTCCTCTATCTCCACTCCCCAGAATCAGACTGTTGAGATCCTGAGTGTACTGCAAGGTTTAAAGGAAGCCTAGGAGTGAACAAACGACTTGTTAGCTGAAGGACTGAGAAGGCAGGTGAATCAGGCACCAGCGGGAGTCTCAAATTGTAAAGGGATCCCCGTTAGACGAGAAAAGAAAAGAAGATGAAGCGCCAATTTGTTTCCCCACGACAGAAACAGCAGAAGACCCCATGTTGTGGGTACTGTAAGAGACTAGAACATCTTCAGAGGGATTGTCGCCGCGCCCAAGGGAAATGTCTGATTTGCGGATCCAACGAACATCTTATCAACGGTTGCCCAAAAAGGAAAGAGCTACAGGGAGGAGATTCGCCCACACTCCCCACTTCTGCCGAGTAATGATTATTGCGTAGTTCGAACTTCGAGGATAAAGCGGACCCAACACAGGATTCAACTCGCGTGACGAGAATGCAGCGATCTCGCAATCAAAGAAGAATTTTCATGTTTTCTAAATTCAGTAATAATGTTGTCATCCTCTTATAAATATTTCTTTCCGTTTGAAATCTTGTATCCGTCGAACTTTTAGTTGAATGAAATAAAAACTTTGAATCGTAATATATGTATCGTTCTCTTGTCTTTCCCCTTATTCATTATTATCCTTATTTTTCAGTTCCTGCCACCGCATATCTTTCTATACTTCGTACACTTAGCTATTTTCTTGATGTATTCCACTGTCTAATCATGACTCTTTCTTTTCAGGCCATGGCCCACCCTGGAGCAGCGCCGCATCTAGATGGGGATGCACAGTCATGCGTTTCCTTAGACCGCACGCTGATGAGTTCCGACGATGAGATCAACGGTCCCCAGGTCATTGGCGAAAACAGCGATTCCGAAGACGGAGGAGCAGCCGCCCCAGAGTTTGACATGATAGGCGATTCTGACGAAGAGGAAGGAGACCCTGAAGAGAACCCGATAGAGGAAGACCCCGAGGAAGAACCGATAGAAGAAAATCCAGTGGAGGAAAATCCCATGGAAGAGAATCCAGAAGAAGAGAATCACATGGAATCAGACCTCGATGAAGAAGCTCCAGCCGAGGAAAAAGGACCAGAAGGACAAGACCCTGCTGTGGAAGAACTCCCAATGGCGGTCCCCGCGAGGCGATATGGGAATGGACGCCCCTACCTGAGCGCGCGAGCCTACCGCAACATGCTGAATCTCTACAACCGCGACTGACGGGATTTATTTTAGATGTTGTCTTATCTGGCCAAATAAATCTGTGTATAGTTTAGGGCCACCTTTCGTCTTTGAGAATGCTTTGTTTAAAATCTTCTGGAATAAAATAAACTGCCGAGTTCGCTAATCTTTCGATCTTCTTAGTTCACTTGATGCTTGATTACTTCTTCTATACAGTTATTTTCCTACTGAGGTCCGTCCACCCTTACTCCTTACATTGCCTTAACCCTCACTAAGATTAACCAGTACCACACCCGATCTTTTAGAGGTCTACCCTTCATCCTTCGTCTGTGCCTCGTTTGAGATCCTTCTGGGAGGAGAAATTTTTTAGTGAAATTTCCGAGTTCGCTAACCCTTCAAATTTTTGATTCATATGTTGTACCGACCGTTATCCTCCCCATACTTTCCCCTTGTAGTCCTTTATTGCTCACCCTTATTTCCTGTGCTGACCAGACCCCAATCTCTTTGACCTTCAGTCTAAAGCCGTCACACTCCGACCTTTGGTATGAGCCATACTCCATTGTAACCCCTACCCTAGTTGCCCTATATATATTTATGTTTTCTCTTTTACCCCACATATATATATAGAGACATTATTATTCGAAAATTTGGTTTTCATTATATTATATTTATTGAAGAGTGTGTTTTATCGATTATTCCCGTTTTACGCATTTCAAGTACTCCACTACTAGCTTTCCATTATTTTCAGTAGCGCAACCTTACATCGCGTATAATTTCGTTACATGTTCCTTATTTTCATTATGTGGGTTTTCTAAGTTATTTTAACACTATTCGATCGATAAGTTATCCTAACATGTTTTAACCTACCGACTAATCTTTCACTACCCCATTGTCGTTCTTTTATTTTTCGGGTATCGTGCCTATGTTTACTATTATAATTGATTGTGCCTTATACTTATTATTTCTGCCGTGCTACCTTTGATATACTTATACGTGCACATATTTGAGTTTCGATTTTATAGAGTAAGCCTCGAATATCATTGTTCGTTATTGATGTTATTGCTATTCTCGTATACATATAGGTTGCCTTTGTAGTTGTTCCTGTCTTATACTTATTTAAACCTATATTTTTGTATGTTGTTCTTACATATATAAACCTTCAAATTTCTTCATCCTCCTATATCAAGTAAATCTTTATGTGTTAGTTTGCAATATAATAGCTTTCGCCTATGTTTGTATTACTTATCGTTTATTTTAAATTTCGAGGAAGAAATTTTTGTAAGGGTGGTATAATGTAATACCCAGCTTCTTATTATACCAATATTCGTATTTTGTTCCCCTCAAAAGTTATTTAGTTTATTATTATTGTTTCTAGAATTCTAAAACCCTTTTCATTTTCTACCTGGTAGTCTTCCCAAAGAAAAATAAAACCTAATCACACTTTCATTTTCCCTTCACTACTTTTTCCTAAGCTAGACCAGAACCCGATTACCTATTTCTTTTATATTTTCCTTTTCCTCAAACCCAACACAAAATTTATTTAGAATTAGCGAATAATTTTCCCCAGCCCATATACTATTTTCCAAGCCAATTCTTTTATAACTTAATTTATTTTATTAAAACCCCAAAACACAAACCCTATTACATTTTCCCCACACAATAACCCTCAGCACCAACCCCAAGCCGACCCTTTTAATTTTCTCATCCCTTTATTTCATTCTCAGCCTGAGCCCACCCACTCTTTTCTCCTCATATTTCTTTAATCTTTTACTCCTTGGCCCAATCCCGGCCCAACACCATCTTCAGCCCCCAGAAAATTAAGAAAAGGGAAATTCATTTTTATTTAAATCTCTGGCCGTCCCATTCACTCCAAGCCCACGCCCAACTCCCCAGCCTTCATCCTACCCGACCCACCACCTACAGTGCCTTCTCCCCCAACGGCTCTTTCCGCCTCTCCTGCTCGCGATCCACCATCGTCGCCGCTCCTCGCGCCAACGCTCGCGAACGTTACCCACGACGCGCGCCTCGTCGCTCTTTCTCTCTCCCTCACTCCTATCACTTCCCTCATTCCTCACTCTCTCAGACCCCCTTCTCCTCTTCTCCCTCTACTCACTCACCCAACCCACAGCACCCCTCGAGCTCCCCACTGCCTTCGTCACTCGCCGCCGTTGACGACGACGACTGCGACCCCATTCATCTTCTCTCGCTCTCCCCTCCACCACCGACCACCGACCCCTTGCCACGCTCACTACATCCGAGCTCGGCCACCCGTACCCCGACGCCGGTAAGCCTGAGCCGCCTCAGCCGACCGCAACATCATCACCATAGCCATCATCTCTACTTCTCTCTCTATGCCTCCCTTTCTCTCTCCACCTCTCTTTCTCACTCCCTCTCTCTCAATCTCCCTCTTTCCCTTCCTCTGTCCTCTTTCTCACTCTACCCTCTCTCTCTGTTCTCCCCCTCTCCCAAGCTCTCTCTATCTCCCCTACAACCCTCACTCTCTCTGTCTCTCTCTGTTACATTTCTCTCTCTCTCTACAACCCTCACTCTCTCTGTCTCTCTCTGTTACGTTCCTCTCTCTCTCTCAAATTCTAAAATCTCTCTATCTCTCTCTCCGAGCTCTCTATCTCACCCTATCAACTCCTTATCACCTCTCCTCCATCGACAACCCAACACAATCGAGCATCCACGCATTAACAGCAAGGCTGCGACGCAAACCCAAGCCGAGTCGAGCCCCGACATTTCGTCGAGCACCTACAGAGATCGTCGTTGCCGCTGCCGTGCATCACCAGAACGTCTCCAGGCAAGTTCTCTACTTGCTACATGCTAAATTATGTTGTTACAAACTAAAATTGTATAGATCCCGTAGTTACTTTTCCTGATAAATTATATGACGTACCTGTTCGATACGTGATCCCAATGAGAATGCTTATCTAATTTTACGAAACTGGATTGTTTCTATTGGCCCTTGTAGTGATGAATACCGTGTACAAATTTCGCTGGAAAATACGACTATTAACGACTAAAACGACTACCCCCAAGTTTACTCGTAAAACTGGAATTTTCGTGTACCTGAAAACCGTTAAAATCACCATAAATTATATACACACTGGAACGATGAGTTCGAGGACTTAAATCGAAGCCGACTCGACGAACTATAACCCTATATAAGTTTCTAAATATTTCTGTTCTTAAACTGTTACAATATTTGGATCGGAGTGCGACTCTGGACTGCAGTCCAGAGCGACTCAGTTACTGTGTGCTGTCCCGTAATGAACACCACCCTGTTTCCTTAACTCGTAGACTGTGGAACTCCGGTGTTTATGAAAGGTGAATCCATTATCTATATAAAACAAGTGGTTTCACCCTGTTTCGTCATCATTTGCTATTTTAATCTGCAATTTAAAAGATGGGGACGTATAACAGTCCCAACAGAATCAGAATTGACATACTAGTATTGAACAGTGTATATCTCCTGACGTACAGACGCGATTGAAGATCCGTCTATTGCGTTGAAAACCTTATTGGAAACCCTAGATTTCATTCAACTGTAGCATCGCTAAATTCTGATCCCAACTAGGATTAAAATGCGTTGCGAAACGGACTTCCGATTCTGAAACCGGATTTCCAGCCGTGAACGCTTAAAATGAAATGGCTATAATTAGTGATCCTGGAACCCGATTGGCATGAAACTAAATTCGATGGATAGATAACTGAACATACTAATTATTACCTATTTATCGTTTTGCTAAACTGTACACATTTGATGTATGATAAATATTGCAAGTGGTAGATTACTGATTCATGACATCCTAATCATGCTTTACATACTGTTTACGCATCATATCATACATATGTCACTGCATTGATAACTTAATGATAATGTGCATTACCCAGTGTTAGGTATTAGTGATGATTGTGGCAAGTACGTTAGTGTTCGTGTATCAGTGAATAAGTGTAAGTGATACGTACTTGTACACAATCAGTGAACCTTATGATTCTATTGCATTGTCGACGTCTGCGGGACGCATGTACGTGTGACTATAAGTGGTATGGGACACTTATGGAAGCTCTTGCATGGGTGTCACAGATAAGACATCAGACTCTGCCATTTATCTTAGGTATTAGTCGGGACGTGCTTGATGGAGGTCTTGCCTCCAATTCTCGCGCAGACTTGTCACAGACCGACTGGTATTTAGGGTTATGGTTAGCGTTTGATGTAGACTACGGGATGTGGGGTAGTTTGAGTGTGAGTTCAACATAATCTCGGGAGCCCCTTGCTGGCTTATATATAAGGAGATATATGGAGTTTTACAGGGTACATGATTATTGCCGTGAGTTACATGTTGGGCCCGTGGTCCCTTGCCCTTGGGTCCTACCCTTGGGTGGAGGACACTCGCGAGTTGTTGATTCTCACACTTGGACTGGAGATAGGCTTAGTGACCGGTACAGTGAGACTCAGAGACTGATAGGGATGATAGCATCGATATACATGCTTACTGTGTTGACATACTGGGCATATTCTCTTACTGCTTTTACTTTCACTGCATTGATTACTGCATGTTCATACCTATACCGTCATTGATTTACTGTCTTATATATTTACTATAACTGTTAGAGTTGTCATTTGGATTTATATATTATATTGCTATTGTGTCGCTCTGACGACCTGAGTATGCATGCTCAGTGTGAGGAGAAGATTTAGCCTGGACCAGGACTAGACGTACATCACGGACATCTTGATTTACCATCCAGGGTTATACCCTTCTGTTTCCCATCAGGTTAGTTCATTATATTGTTTTGTTTAGTTACTGCATTTCTCATTGCCTGCGCATTATTTACTGATTACCATGTAAAGGTAGAAGCCGAACTGTGACTACGGCAGGATGTATCCTTGACCCTAGGAGCATTGTTGGCCTTGTCAACCCCTCGTATTCCGTATTTTGGGAAGCGTGGCGTGACATGGTTTAGTTGGTATCAGAGCCAGGTTTTGCTTCGATTGGGATTGCAGTTTTCCGTGTATAGCTTGACAATCTAAGACATCTATCGGTCTAGGTTGTAAACTTGTTATTCTTGATCCATATCCCTACTGTGTGTTCTGCTATCCATTCGCTAGGGTTTCAGGTGACTTGGCAAAGTTTCGTGGTTGTAATTGTGAACTACATCACGGTTACACTACCATACTCTGTTTAAGTGACTTAGATTCATACAGTTGATTTTTCCACTTGTAATGAATTTAATCACATCTGATATTCTTGAATCTTTGTCCAATCCATATTATATTTGATTCTTATAGCTTGTGCCTTATATCATCCTCAAAATTATTGTATCAGGATCATTTCTTCCAACGACTCTTCCTCTATCTCCACTCCCCAGAATCAGACTGTTGAGATCCTGAGTGTACTGCAAGGTTTAAAGGAAGCCTAGGAGCGAACAAACGACTTGTTAGCTGAAGGACTGAGAAGGAAGGTGAATCAGGCACCAGCGGGAGTCTCAAATTGTAAAGGGATCTCCGTTAGACGAGGAAAAGAAAAGAAGATGAAGAGCCAATTTGTTTCCCCGCGACAGAAACAGCAGAAGACCCCATGTTGTGGGTACTGTAAGAGACCAGGACATATTCAAAGGGATTTTCGCCGCGCCCAAGGGAAATGTCTGATTTGCGGATCCAACGAACATCTTATCAACGGTTGCCCAAAAAGGAAAGAGCTACAGGGAGGAGATTCGCCCACACTCCCCACTTCTGCCGAGTGATGATTATTGCGTAGTTCGAACTTCGAGGATAAAGCGGACCCAATACATGATTCAACTCGCGTGACGAGAATGCAGCGATCTAGCAATCAAAGAAGAATTTTCATGTTTTCTAAATTCAGTAATAATGTTGTCATCCTCTTATAAATATTTCTTTCCGTTTGAAATCTTGTATCCGTCGAACTTTTAGTTGAATGAAATAAAAACTTTGAATCGTAATATATGTATCGTTCTCTTGTCTTTCCCCTTATTCATTATTATCCTGATTTTTCAGTTCCTGCCACCGCATATCTTTCTATACTTCGTACACTTAGCTATTTTCTAGATGTATTCCACTGTCTAATCATGACTCTTTCTTTTCATGCCATGGCCCACCCTGGAGCAGCGCCGCATCTAGATGAGGATGCATAGTCATGCGTTTCCTTAGATCGCACGCTGATGAGTTCCGACGATGAGATTAACGGTCCCCAGGTCATTGGAGAAAACAGCGATTCCGAAGACGAAGGAGCAGCCGCCCCAGAGTTTGACATGATAGGCGATTCCGACGAAGAGGAAGGAGACCCTGAAGAGAACCCGATAGTGGAAGACCCCGAGGAAGAACCGATAGAAGAAAATCCAGTGGAGGAAAATCCCATGGAAGAGAATCCAGAAGAAGAGAATCACATAGAATCAGATCTCGATGAAGAAGCTCCAGCCGAGGAAGAAGGACCAGAAGGACAAGACCCTGCTGTGGAAGAACTCCCAATGGCGGTTCCCGCGAGGCGATATGGGAATGGACGCCCCTACCTGAGCGCGCGTGCCTACCGTAACATGCTGAATCTCCACAACCGCGACTGACGGGATTTCTTTTAGATGTTGTCTTATCTGGCCAAATAAATCTGTGTATAGTTTAGGGCCACCTTTCGTCTTTGAGAATGCTTTGTTTAAAATCTTCTGGAATAAAATAAACTGCCGAGTTCGCTAATCTTTCGATCTTCTTAGTTCACTTGATGCTTGATTATTTCTTCTATACAGTTATTTTCCTACTGAGGTTCGTCCACCCCTACTCCTTACATTGCCATAACCCTCACTAAGATTAACCAGTACCACACCCGATCTTTTAGAGGTTTACCCTTCATCCTTCGTCTGTGCCTCGTTTGAGATCCTTCTGGGATGAGAAATTTTTAGTGAAATTTCCGAGTTCGCTAACCCTTCAAATTTTTGATTCATATGTTGTACTGACCGTTATCCTCCCCATACTTTCCCCTTGTAGTCCTTTGTTGCTCACCCTTATTTCCTGTGCTGACCAGACCCCAATCTCTTTGACCTTCAGTCTAAAGCCGTCACACTCCGACCTTTGGTATGAGCCACACTCCATTGTAACCCCTACCCTAATTTCCCTATATATATTTATGTTTTCTCTTTTACTCTACATATATATATAGAGACATTATTATTCGAAAATTTGGTTTTCATTATATTATATTTATTGAAGAGTGTGTTTTATCGATTATTCCCGTTTTACGCATTTCAAGTACTCCACTACTAGCTTTCCATTATTTTCAGTAGCGCAACCTTACATCGCGTATAATTTCGTTACATGTTCCTTATTTTCATTATGTGGGTTTTCTAAGTTATTTTAAAACTATTCGATCGATAAGTTATCCTAAAATGTTTTAACCTACCGACTAATCTTTCACTACCCCATTGTCGTTCTTTTATTTTTCGGGTATCGTGCCTATGTTTACTATTATAATTGATTGTGCCTTATACTTATTATTTCTGCCGTGCTACCTTTGATATACTTATACGTGCACATATTTGAGTTTCGATTTTATCGAGTACGCCTCGAATATCATTGTTCGTTATTGATGTTATTGCTATTCTCGTATACATATAGGTTGCCTTTGTAGTCGTTCCTGTCTTATACTTATTTAAACCTATATTTTTGTATGTTGTTCTTACATATATAAACCTTCAAATTTCTTCATCCGCCTATTTCAAGTAAATCTTTATGTGTTAGTTTGCAATATAATAGCTTTCGCCTATGTTTGTATTACTTATCGTTTATTTTAAATTTCGAGGAAGAAATTTTTGTAAGGGTGGTATAATATAATACCCAGCTTCTTATTATACCAATATTCGTATTTTGTTCCCCTCAAAAGTTATTTAGTTTATTATTATTGTTTCTAGAATTCTAAAACCCTTTTCATTTTCTACCTGGTAGTCTTCCCAAAGAAAAATAAAACCTAATCACACTTTCATTTTCCCTTCACTACTTTTTCTTAAGCTAGACCAGAACCCGATTACCTATTTCTTTTATAGTTTACTTTTCCTCAAACCCAACACAAAATTTATTTAGAATTAGCGAATAATTTTCCCCAGCCCATATACTATTTTCCAAGCCCATTCTTTTATAACTTAATTTATTTTATTAAACCCCAAACCCCAAACCCTATTACATTTTTCCCACACAATAACCCTCAGCACCAACCCTAAGCCGGCCCTTTTAATTTTCTCATCCCTTTATTTCATTCTCAGCCTGAGCCCACCCACTCTTTTCTCCTCACATTTCTTTAATCTTTTACTCCTTGGCCCAATCCCGGCCCAACACCATCTTCAGCCCCCAGAAAATTAAGAAAAGGGAAATTCATTTTTATTTAAATCTCTGGCCGGCCTATTCACTCCAAGCCCATGCCTAACTCCCCAGCCTTCATCCTACCCGACCCGCCACCTACAGTGCCTTCTCCCCCAACGGCTCTTTCCGCCTCTCCCGCTCGCGATCCACCATCGTCGCCGCTCCTCGCGCCAACGCTCGCGAACGTTACCCACGACGCGTGCCTCGTCGCTCTTTCTCTCTCCCTCACTCCCGCTTGTCACGGGATCACCCTCTCCAAAGAGATGTCTCCAAAGACTGATGAGGAGAGGGCTCGCATGAGCATTATACCCTACGCTTCAGTAGTAGGATCTATAATGTATGCGATGTTGTGTACTCGCCCAGATGTAGCTTATGCACTGAGTGCAGTAAGCAAGTATCAATCCAACCCAGGGGAGAAACACTGGACTGCTGTGAAGAACATTCTTAAGTACTTGTGAAGGACTAAACAAATGTTCTTGGTGTATGGTAACGGAGATCTCCAAATGGAGGGCTTTACTGACTCCAGCTTCCAGAACGACAAGGATGATAGTAAGTCCATCTCAGGGTTTGTATTTACCCTAAATGGTGGGGCGGTATGTTGGAAGAGTTCCAAGCAAGATACCATCACCGACTCCACGATGGAAGCTGAGTATATTGCTGCTAATGATGCCACAAAAGAGACGGTCTGGATAAGGAAGTTCATTTCTAAACTTCAGGTGGTTCCAACCATTGCTAATCCAATACCTCTATATTGCGATAATAATGGAGCCATGGCTTTGGCAAAGAAACCGAGGTCCCATCAGAAATCCAATCATATCTTGAGACGGTATCACCTCATCAGGGAGATAGTGGATCACCGGGACATCAAGGTACGGAGAGTAGACACGAAAGACAACACAGCAGATCCATTCACCAAGGCCATCCCTCAAGTCCAGTTTGAGCTGTTGGGCATGCGGTACACCGGCAAATGGTTCTAGTGTAGACAGTGGGTACTTATTGTTAGTTGTATATATGCCCTAGAGGCCATTGTTGTACATACGATGTATATTATGATGGATGCTTGGATATATATAGAGGGGACTTTCTTGCTCGATATGATAGTATGCTATCTGGTTTCACTTTGTTTTAACATGTTGGCTTGTATTGGTTTACTGTCTTGCTCTCACATGTTGATAAAGCCCTTAGGATATGTACTTGACTACTAGGACTATGATGAGATCATACTAGTGGGGCCAGCGTAGTCAACGAGTACATCCTATAACTGTTCTTAGTCGAGGGAGTATCGAGACAGGGCATCGATACTCCAGAGTAGATTAACGTATACGCATCTTGACCCATATGATGGGCGATGGATGATCCCATATCCATCGGTGTTTGACATCAAAGATGGTGTATGGGTGCTCAGTGGAGACTGGGTACACTGAACGGACTCGCCGAGAACTCCTAGATGGTATTATACCTATCGTCGGATAGCAGTTCTCTGGTGACACTGGTACAGGTTAGTTTGTAGATCCGAGATCGTCATAGAGTCTTGTGTGATTCCCACTGTGCTTTGATTTCCACCTTATTACGTGCAAAAGGGCGTGCAAAACGGTGGCTTTTGGGTACAGTCCCGAATCACATGGAGGCAATGAGCGATAGGAGGGGTTTCGTCTCTCCCGGTATAGGGAGTTGATGTTGTGCTGTGTTCGATTGGCTATAACTGGAAGTCCCTGGCCAAGGCTGATATGGAGTGCTGCTGGTAAGAGTTATCAGTAGTTTCTCGACCCGTTATGAGCCTTACATCGACACGACTTATCGGTTACTGGGGTCTGACATTTACCAACCCTAGACTTGATATGTGACATACTAGACGAAGAGACTGGACTGTACGGTAGTGTTACTGATTGGATTCACAGGAGAATGTACAGGTTTGCTTGTTGAACTTTTGATTGCTCAATACTTGGGTGGCTGTTACTGTTAGATATATGTATGTCCTAGAGGCCATTATATGTATAGTGGATGCTTGGACATGTATATATATATATATATATAGATTACTTTCTTGCTCGACATGATAGTATGCTATATGGTTTATTTTATCTGACATGTTGACTTGATCATGCTTTTATTCATTTGCACATGTTGATAAAGCCCTGAGGATATTTTCTTGACTACTGTGACTATGATGCGGATCATACTAGCGGGGCACGTGTAGTTTATAAGCATATCCTTGAACAGTTCCTAGTCGTGGGTGTATCGAGACGGGGCATCGATATTCCAGAGTAGACTAGCGTATACCATTCTTGTCCCATGTGATGGGCGATGGATGTTCCCATATCTATCTGGTGAGGTGACACCAAAGAATGTATGCGGATGCTCAGTGGAGACTGGGTACACTAGACGGACTCACAGAGAACTCCTAGGTGGTATTATATCTATTGTCGGATAGCAGTTCTCAGGTGACATTGGTATAGGTGTAACATCTTCAAAAATATAAAATATTAATTTTGGGAAATTTTATAATTTAATATTATTTTATTGATTATTTTTAATATTAAAAGCAAATAAATAGGAAAAATGTTAGAAAAATTATGAAAAAATTATGGAAAATTCTAAAATAGGGTAAATTAGTGAATTATGACATTTTTAAGTTTTTGTGATTAGTTTGACACTAATTTAGTGCTAATCGCGATTAAAATCGCTAATTGGGTTTTTTGGCAATTTTGTGCAAAACTTGCACATATCACTTTTTCTGCACTTGTGTATTTTTCTTGCCATGGTTTTCATTTGGGCTTACTATTCTTGTGAGAAGGTTTAGGGTTTTAAAAGCAAAAAGGAAAAAGAAAAGAAAAGGAAAATGAATTGTATATTAGGTATGGGTGAGAGAGAGAGAGAGGTTGCTTTGACTTGGCTTCAACCACCATTCCTTCACCATTTCCCCCTCTCCATTTCTGAGCTGCTGCTGCTCCCTTCTTCCTCTTCCTCCTTCTTCAATCCCCCAAGATTTACACCTCTAAAACTATCTCAAAACTCTTGCCTCATTTCACAAAACATGCACCCAAGCTCACAAGCTAGAGGATGGACCAAGAAAGAAGGTGTTTTGGTGCTGTTAAGGATTCTTGAGTCTCTTGGGAGGTACACCGCGGCGATCCGAGGCGATGCGGATGATGACGGAGACATCGACACCGACACACAGGATTCAGGTGAGTAGATTATATCTACAGGGGAAAGTCGGGTGGATGGCGTATAGCACCCCCGCAGTCCGTAGATAGATTACTTTATAGTATTGTGGTGATAGGTGTACCTTGGATAGTTAGGGTTAGTAGTGACTAGTGTAGTCATAGTCGCGAACCCTAGTGTAGCATTACACCTATACACACACCCTTGCTTATCATTTACACTTACACTGTGATTGAGGTTATGTGATGACTTTGGGGATGAGTTGATGATGTGGGCTTGGTGCACTGAGATCGGTGATTTGATACGATTCATATGTGGGATATGACTTGTGATGCCTTGCGGGTTTGGGATATGTGCTTACCCCCGCATGCATACTTCTTTGATGGTATCGGTGTGTACTAGATATAGAGTAGTACCCCCTGACCTTTTGATCTGATGATACAGATACCTGTTATGTGATGAGACAGTGAGATATTGACCTGTACCCAGCTTTTGGGGATGCCGTACGATGAGTTACCGTACGCGCTGATATTGATGATAGATCCGCACTCATAGCTAGAGGATATCTTACGATATGACATTGAGGCGGGATCACCGACTATATATCTACATATTTACATTGACTCAGATTTAGGTGGTTTCCACACCTACCCCTCCTGATTGACCGGATACTTAGATGTAGTTGCATAGTAGATACTTTACTGTGCTGTTGATTACTAGCTTCCCGCATTTTCATGCTATTCGCATTGCTGGCATATGTTCATTTCCATGTTTTTATCATGTTGTTAGGACACCAGCACCATTATCGATGATGCGTATGTTTCACGTACACTATTGCCGGCTCACACACTTCATCATCGATAATTGCCATGTCACTACACTGTAGTACTGTTGCATTCATGATATGATTACTTCTTGGCATATTGTACACATGTACCTGTACACAAACATAGATGATTCTGACTTGATTGAGATTGAGGACCGCAAGATATTCTTTAAACTGATTCATTCTAAAGGAGCGGTTCCTCCCGACATATGTACATTACTATTCCATGTTGCATGATTTCCGATATGATTATCTCTCTTTACATGTCGCATACATCATGGATTGATTGCATAGTACATCGCATTGAATTTACTGCTTGATGTTGGATTTCATGTGATTTCTGGTTTTAAGGACCGGGGGATTATTTAAGAAAAGATGTTCTATTATGAAAAACCCGGTACCTCGTGATATGATATTTCGGTGCGTCCACCACGCGTTTTCTCGGTACTGAGACGTGTGCTTGAAACCCGATTCGAGGAGGTGATGTACCGTTTGCGGGTTCGTGGTGGGCCCGGTATGGTTCCCCTCGGCGAGATGATCGATGGGTTATGCCGATTGAGCCTGGAGGCGGGCGAGTACCTACCGGTGATTTTACCTGAGCTCGGCGGATATCCGGGGGATACCGCCTGGAGCCGAGAGATGGGCATACTGCCGGGGCCGACGGGCCGATATCCGCAGACGGAGCCCAGAGATGGACATGGGTTGACTCATACTGCCGGGGCCGAGGGCCGATATCCGCAGACGGAGCCCCATATGGATGAGGATTTACGTGTCGATGCTTGGCACGGGTTTCATGATGAGTTTTCCATGATTTTGGTTATATCCTCACATTGCATACATGATGCTTGCTGTCAGTAGGTGACAGGTGGACGGGTTCCACATATTTATACATACTGGATTTACACTTATCATACTTCATTTGTATATATAACAGGGTATGAGGGCGCTGTTATATATACCCTTACACCAATATTAGTGGAATGGGACGCTAATATATGTGTATTGATGTTAATGATATTCTTCATATTTACTTCATGCAGACATACCTTACACTGATGACATGTTATTACCTGAGTACCTGGCACTATATACATGATTAGATGTTACCTTGCCACCTTATCACACTTAGATGCACTCTTGTGGATTGTATTACTGATTGTTGACTTAGGTTTATGTCTTGCATTCGATTTATCCTTGTAGATGTTTCTATTCACGAGTTGGCAACTCACCCCCGTTGTGCCACAGTTCTTGCAGGTTATGCCGTACAGGTTCTATTGCGGCATTTCTGGCACACTGCTTCTTTTGGGTGACTTGCTTGGTTAGGTGGGTTCTTTGTATCAGGACCGCCATTGTTCATGTATTATTATTGTATCTAGAATTGTCCATCAACCAAAACTTGTATATTCTTTCAGACCTTGACCAGTGTTGTATATTTCGACCTTAGAGTCGCGCTTAGTTGTATTGCGGATTTCCTTGTTGCTTTTGAGCTTTCTTTTGGATTTGATCCTCGCCACTTGGCGTTGTATATTATCATATCATTGTGTGGTTGTGACCGCCGATTGACGAAGAGCTAGCTCCCGCTTGGGGATGCCTTTATCATGTTATATATTGATATCCTTGTTTTACCCCATTCGGGGCCAGTTTTACAAAAGAGACTCTGCCGAAATTTTTAGAAAAGACTTATTGTTTTCAAAACGTACCTTTGGCTTAGTTATTTAAAAACCTTGATTTCAAACCTGTATTTCTTCACTTCTTTAAACCAGTTTTCTTTACTTATTCTTCAAAATGGTTTTAGATTTCTGGGCTTTTGGCTTACTTGGATCAGATGGAGTCCTATAGGCTTCATATGGTTCAAGGGCCAGTCACGTGCTCTTTCGGGTCGTGACAAAGTTGGTATCAGAGCGCTAGGTTGACCTTGGTTCGAGTCTAAGTTTGACTATGTGGAGCCTAGGGAGTTGTTTATATACGGAACTTAGGCTTGACCTTACGGAACTTAGACTTGGTTGAGGGGGTGTAAACCCGAACTTTCGTCGTTTTAGGATGACCCTTGGTTGATGGATTAGGTGACTAAAGTAGAGTGACGTACCGTTGGTATGTTCCGCGGCATACTTACGACACACCACTCCGCTTAAGGAACCTTAGGATGGACATTTGTTTTGAGATCAGTGATTCTTTTCATATCCTGGATTATACATCCATTTGAGATTCCCGATTCTATTAGTTTCATGATCATGCCTTCATTGATGCTGTTCCTTCCTATGATCATGTATTCCACTTTGGATCTGTTGTTTCCCTTCCTGCCACTGATGTGTACTCTTTGATACTCGATTGAGATTCCTGTCACCGTGTTTGAGCGCAGTTTGGGCTGCTGCTAGGGTTTCGGCCGGTGTGAGCTCGTTTGGTACGAGGGCCGACCATTGTGTTTTCTGGTGACATGGAACGTCTCGAGTTAGTATTGGTGATTGTGACCTCTAGTGGAGGCGAGTGCTTGGTTGGCACCGGATGATCGTGCCATGGTTAGAGCTACCAGTTGAGAGAGGACTGTTGATGTACAGTATACCTCAGGGATTATGATGTCGGCTACCGTGCAGACAGATGGACCAGCTGTTGCTGGGATTGGCAGGATGTCGCTTTTGGAGCTTACGAGCTGAGATTGCCGGAGCTTTCGGGCATAGATGCGGCAGATGCTAGCTAGTCTACCCGATTTGAGAGACGAATGTGATTCGTCCGATTTTGCGCCAGAGCGGGCCCAGTTGAGTTGAGATTTCCAGTGTGGAGAGTCTTACTCAGATCTAGAGCAGGCTGATTCAGAGATGACCGCTTATGTATTGCCTTTCCTGGAGGATTGAGGCGTTGTTCGGCGTACAGGCGTATGAGCCAGTTGCTGCTGCAAATGATGAGATATCGCCCAGATGATTGGAGCTACTGCAGCATGAGCATGTACTTAGAGAGATGATAGCGAGTCGCTAGTCACCGAGGATGAATGACTAGGATGTGTGGTGAGTTCGCTTACCCCGATGCGAGGACATCAGGTGGATTGATTCCAGCTAGAGACGACTTCACGCAGGTTCGTTGAGAGTCGATTGAGACGATCGAATGTCAGGAGCCTATTTTCCAAGTTTAAAGTATACGGAAAGACATGCAGGTGATTCTATGGACCCCTCTAGAAGAATGAAACCCTAACTCGACTTAATGACCGTGTGACAGCCTTTGAACCTTAGGGTTTACGGCGGTTCCGCGGCGCCATTAGTGAGGCTTGGGTTTGCCCCTTCTACGGCTGGACCACCGACGCTGTGGCATGTACTCGATATATTAAACTGTACCCGAGATGTGAGCTCTTGGGGATTATGAGGATCTGACGAGTCGATCGATGGTTCGACATCTTTCGGATATCGTGATGGGACACTGCTTGGGAGACTCCAGGTGCGAGCATAGCCGTCGGAGCGCAGTTCGTGCAGCCATGATGAGACGAGTCCGAATCAGTCGACACTGATGCAGAGTGAAGAAAAGAGTTCGCAAGATATTTCGACGAAATGACGTCCCACTCCGCTGACATTAGAGATGTGTTACGCACCCCGAGGCGTGGTATATGGATATATCTTCCAGAAATAAGCGCGATAAGTATGCAGCCGTTCCGGAATAAGCGTGAGCTTCAGCATTGGATGACGACTTCTGAGCATTTCGGCAGGAATGAGATTTGAGAAAGGGACCTCGACAGGACCTTTCTGGAGTACGATACGAGAAGACCTAGACCAGGAGTGGTCGTGTTGCGCACACCCAGCAGGCCAGGGTTCGGCATTGTCGACGAGGTAGTTGACCAAGTTCGGATAAAGGAACTTACCAGATGCATTGCAAATTGATCAAGGATGGACGAGTGATGAGTATTCCTCCGATGGTTGGGACGTGTTCCCGAGGACCAGTTCGGCCTGACATCTGCTACAGAGTGATGAAGCTACAGAATACGTGATTCGAGTCCGTGTGAGAGAATTCAGATTGACCGTGGCCGAGACAGTGCAGTGCATAGTAGCTTGGCATGACGTCATAGTAGACGACGATAGGGACAGTTGGAACAAGAGGTTCGTGTGAGACCCCGACGAGCTGTCATTGCTTTCCGTCGAGACTAGAGACTTGATATGCTTACAGAGACGTTGGGATGTGACCAGTTTCTAAGGAAATAGTGTTTGAGGACACAGGTGTCTTTGAGCGAGAAGAGGTTGTGCAGGAGAGCCAGCCTCCGTACAGATCGGCATAGGCATGATTGGAAGAGACCTTGAGTAGGATTCCTTCCAGGACATTGCTGCAATGATGTTGCACCCAGGATCAGATGTGTGACGTGCATTCAGAGAGCCAGAGGCCGACGCCAGTGATATGCTGCCTTACGAGTGGTCATGAGGTTTGACCGAGCGGCGACCAGAGAAGTGCCAGAACGGAATCGTCCCCGTTAGCACACCTGACAGGGCCGATGAGCCGATTGACCGCGTGATTGGTAATCCGCAGAGAGGATAAGGACCCAGAGAGTCAGAGGACGCCAGACCGTGAGCAAGAGGCAGTTAGATATCCTGCGCTGCTAGCAGTGGATTGCACCGACTCCTTCTCGACCTTGAAGGAGAAACTACCGAAGACGGTATTTAGGATTTGTGATTTTGTGATTCGATTATCACGTATCCGTCATTTTGGATTTCGGTATTTTGGGTGTTCTGGTTGCATGATTTAGTTTTGGTGACTGAGTTTCATGATGTTGGTTTCATGCACCCACTGGATATTTATATATTTGCGCAGAGTTTTCATGCATTTTAGTGTTATGCTTTGATTCGTGCACGCTGATGCACATGATGGTGAGATTTCTTTGCGGTACACCTGATTTTGGTTTGAGACGCATTTTATCGTTGATTTTGACCCGGATTTTGATGGTTGGTTTGCACTCCGTGCTGGTGATGTGCTTTACACCTATTGGATGTTTGTTATTGGATTTCGTGATTCCGTGCATGTTGAGTGCGCAGGGTTTAGATTTTCATTCGTGCACGATGGATGCACCGAATTGGGTTTTCGCGCATGTTGGGCGCATGTTTTTAGATACGATTTTGGTGCGCACCCGATGCACTAATCGAGATTTCTTCGTGCATGTTAGATGCACCGGACCTTGGCTGTCAGGCACATACGTTGCCCATGACAGAGGTTTCGTGCACACCCGTTGCACCTAGATGTTGTTTTGTGCACCTGTTTAGCACATATTGGGTTTTGATTTCCGTGCGCACCAGATGCACAGGATGGTGTCATGTACATTT